>JAQFYC010000356.1:0-61123 GCA_034694165.1 Tomocerus mixtus
AACTTACTGTGGTACCTACTTTGTTTACTCTACTTTTAAGTAACAAACCTAGGTTTACTTATGTAAAGTGTGTATGTAGGTAGGTATCTATGTAAATAAAGATAATTCCAATCTCGACAGAAAATGAAGCCAGAACTAGAATCCCCGTTAATACTCATGTTTGCAAATAAACAACTCAATTCGATGTAGGGATTTGGGTCGAGACAATCGAGACTAAGAAGGTAAAGCGGTGTGTTCTCCTGTCAACTTACGATATGATAAATAAAGATGGCTACCCGATACGTTTAATTAATTGAACATTGTAGCATATGCATTTGCATTTAAATGGACAATCAGTCCGATATTTATTCTTTTCTCATATCCTGTTGGCCGAAGAATATAAGGTAACTGTGGAACTAACTAGTAACGACTCAAACTACCTATATGAAATGTATAGCAGCTAAATGCTGAATACGTAAGTAAGTGAAGCTAATCAATTGCACCATTTGCTTGTTTAGGTAAGTGAGTGAAAGAGATATTTAAAGGAATTCAGCACACAGTATGCAAAATCCTGTCTTTAATGACTCTTCTGATAGTCTAAATACATTTTAAACCAAAAACAAAGACTTCAAGTGACTAAACGGTGTATATGTGTCGTCGACATTAGGATCGAACCGGCATTACGACCAAACTGCATAGACATGGAGCTATGTCCTTTACAGAGAAATATTCTTATACTCTTTTGTGGCCACATTTTTAAACTTTTATTGGTCAAGCAATTATTTTGGTCGTAACCAATGCAAAAAATATACAAGTGATGCACCATGCCAATTGGATTAACAAGTAACCTCAAATGAACAATATGTATACCAAATACATAAGTAAGCGCCTAATTGGCTTTGCTATTTAGTAAACGTCTGATGGACCTTCATGTGGCATACGTTTAACTGCATAAAATGTTTTAGTACTGCTTAATACATCTGAATTTTGTTAATCTTTCACATACGTACTTTTCCTTAGTGCAAGTTATATAGTTTCTTGCAATAATTTGAGAAATAAAAACTTTATCACTTTTATGACACATGTAGCTAAAGTGGTTTCGAATACACAACATATACCCATGTGATAGATAAAAAAACAGAACAATATAAATGTTGGATCCGTTTTCTGCCTAATCGATTTTATTGCCTATGACAGAAATACCATGAAAAATCGACTGGGCTATCCCAAATCTTGAATCTCAAATAAAGATCCACGTAGTTTGGCAGAAGAATTATTTTAGATTGAAGATTGAATGGTTAAGGTTTGGGAACTTGGGATTGCAGAGGTTTAAGTACGTGATGTACTCTCGTACGTAAATATGTTCCCGTTGGCAAATCTTCATTTACCATTTACGCC
The DNA here is from genome assembly GCA_034694165.1 of Tomocerus mixtus. Lineage (NCBI taxonomy): Eukaryota > Metazoa > Arthropoda > Collembola > Entomobryomorpha > Tomoceridae > Tomocerus > Tomocerus mixtus. Next base: position 1,378 of record JAQFYC010000356.1, read on the forward strand.
TTAAAATACAGCTCGCTAACGATGCATTTCCCAAATTATAGGATGAAATAGTAAATTACTGTTTTTCCGCTCTGTTCATAGATACATACAATTTACGAAACAATAGGGTGAACACGATTCCTACCTTCTAATTAGATTCTGCTGGGAAATGTGTATCATTTTCGTATTCTTTTGAATGTACATATATTACATATCATATTTCATATTACATTTACAGACTTACGGAAAAACGTAAAGGCCATTGCATTGCAAACTAAATACTTAAACTCTCTTTCAAAAGTGAAATCTTTCATAGAAAACAAAATTCTAAACGCAACGCACTAGTGAACTACTAATACCTGTAAAATGGCATGCCGCCCTTTGTCAATGCAGTAGAAATGATATCCACTAATTCTCGAAAAATGCAATTGCAATGGAGTAATCTAATAAAGCCATAAACTCTTGCCAGTCAAGCCCAAATAACACGCACGTTTCTCCTAATTTTTCCGACAGCTGACCCAGTAAAGTAGTTCAAATCACAATTAAACCCTTATCATGTATAATATAACACTGTACTGTTCCTTACTGTCTGTCTACTGCATGTCTATCACGAAAATATTGTTTGTATAGGTGTTTTTTCATTTTCATATTTTAATCGTTATAGCTCTGGGCTTAGGATAGCCTAGACTCTAGGCTGTTGAACTTAACCTTCTCACTTTAAATTGCTGCTCTATTTTACACCTTATGCTGTTCTAAAACCAACAAACAATAAAATTACTTTTATCATCAATTTTTCATTACACCATCGTACTATCAATTAAATATTTATATCTAATCAGCTTCGCTTCATAACTTATCATAAGTAATGATGTTTTCGTAACAAATTACATTCAAGCCAGACACTACCTATATAATCCTTTACGCATCCATACGCAAATCAAACAGCTTAGATAATCTATATCCCACTGCATACAAGAATACAACTGTGAACAAGAAGTTAACATATTCTTTAGTTGTAATTGTTACCTACTCTAAAATTTTATACCTACTTAATTATGTGCATAGCAATAGCATACCTAAGTAGCAAACTGTACTGTACCAATGATAAATAAACAAAAATTATATTACTAATCAAACTATCTTAATCTGTTATAAATTGTAATGTTACAGTTAATAATTGTAACTTTAAATGTTTATAAAATAACTCGCATAATGTAGGTATTTAAAAACAAAAATAATATCATTAGAAATTCGATTGCAGTTTAAGAAAACTTAAATAACTGCAGTAAGTACAGAAAATGTAATAGTTGAATCTTTCATTTAGCTTCGTTACAAATAGATTAAGTGCAAATTGCCAATCAAAACTGCAATTGTAAATTCACTTTGAATGATGTAGAATTAGAGCACACATTGATCCCTTAATTCAATAAGCTTAATCACTTTTTTACAAATTTATCAGCTAATAAATCCATTGTTATATATTTTCACACTTTTACATACTTTCTTTTGTTTTCTCACGCTACATAAGAGGGCACGCCACAATTCATAACAATGTTTTTGCTTTACTTGTCTTGTGGGCTGGACAATAATTACTTGTACATAGTTGATACTTATTTAGTATACTAAAAAGTTCACAAACAACAATAAACAATACCGCAAGCCGCATCCGCGTGTCTACCTGCGTTCCTATTCATTACAATTCTATATCCATTTGTATATAAACATTGCAAAGACAAAAAATTTATGTGAATTTAATTGCGGACGGAATATATAAATATTTAATAGAACAATGCAATGCTAATGACTAATGTCATATTATTATATACTTAAGTATTAAAGGTACCTACTCATAGTAACAGTCATGATATAGTACACCAAGTGTTAAATCGTTATATTAACCTTTGGATGACTTTTGCCTTAAAAAGATAAAGCTCATAATAGCTCTCATCATCTTTCTGCCTGAAATACGAGCACAATAAACGAACCGAACCACACATTAAGAAAAAACAAAAGCATTTTTAGCATTATTATACACATTTATACTTAAATTAGCAAATACTATCTAATGCAAAAAGGTATTTTTCTGATGCAAAACCTGATTGTGGACAAGTATGTACTGTTTGCTCGTTTACTGTACAAGTGTTACATTGACGATACGGTACTGCATGCAATACACAGAAAGAGGAACAAAAATTTCATATTGTTTACATACGCACAGCAATGTTTTATACTGACACTTGGGTTCTCCTCTGTTACATACACTGAATTCATTTTTCATGCAAAATCTAATACATGTACACGCATAAATGGGAGCAATATGCGAATACTTACCTGTATGTATGACTTTGTTGAACCATTGTTGATGTACTTCTTTGCTTTACATACTGATATGTATTCAAGAAAAGTTGATATATATTATCAAATGAATACTACTTTATATGGGTCATCTTTCTTCACTCGCCTTAGCCAAGATACTGATTACAGGGAATTGCCATTATTATATATTCCTCCTTAAGGTATGCAGCACAGGACTCTGGTTTCGTACCCCATTCTTCCCCATACGTGAGATGTAAATGTAGACAACCGGCTTCTGTAGACACTTAAAGAGCGCTAGAAACTATTTGGTATTTTCAGTCTTGTTCTGACTTCCAGTCCTTGATCATCTAAAATTAAAATAGAAAAGTGACAGTTTATTGCACTGTTATAGTTCTCACAACAGTTTCCCGCAACCGGTTGGAACATCAGATAGTAATTATTCCGTTATTTTCGGAAATTCGTTTCGTTTTCGTCTTAATACTCAGCAGAAGTGTTTACTTTAGTCAAATAAAATGAATTCCTTAACAAGAATAGTAGTTCTTACCGCATTTGTGGTAGTGATTTGTTTTTGCGAAGCTGTTCAAGCCCATAGACGACCTCCTCCAACATCTGTAACAGGACCATCGTCCAGAGAACAAGATATTGCCCAGAGAAGGGGATATAACTACTATGGAAGCGATTACGAGCTCCAAACGATTTTCTTCCTGGGAATTCCTTTAATTATTATTCCATTGATCTTCCTCTGGCCATATTTCCTCTACGCTGTTCATAATACACCTTATGGACATGGTAAAATCAAAAAATAATTAGCAAACTAAACTTTATACAATATAGTAAGAATTAAAAATAAAATTTTCAAAGAAATAAACAGTGCAACTAATAACTTACCTTAAATTTTCCAGGATATGGCGGTGGATATGGCGGCTACGGAGGATATGGTGGATACGGTGGTGGATACGGTGGTGGATACGGCGGCTACGGTGGTTACGGAGGCTACGGGGGTTATGGTGGAGGCTATGGAGGATACGGAGGATACCGATCTTCTGATGGAACTACTGCCGCCACTCAAGCTAAAGCCGATTCTTTGTCACACAAAGTGCTCCCTAAATTGTAAAAGATGGTAAGATGTTATTTTCCAGTCGTTTTACAGTGATACTGAGACAACAAAGGGAGGACGCTACATAGAAAATGGCGGCCTTATTTTCCACATTCAAATTTCGCTTAAAATTAATCAGTACACTCTAAATATGCAAATTTTTTAATTTTCTGTTTTCAGCATTGAAAATCAAAGTTCCAAGTCCACCAAAAATCGTTCAAGCTCAAAAAGTTCAAAAGTGTTTTAAAATTCCGAAGAAACTTTTTGCAGGAGAGTCTTTGTTTTAATTTATTGAGGTACATTCATCATCTTCATCAACGCAACATGTAAAATGTAAGTGTAAATAATATAAACGTACAAAGCCATAAATTCCTTAGGAAAACAGTTATTTTGCTAATTTAATGTTTTTCCTTAAAATACTCTTCATTATGTACAACCATGTAAAAAGGTCATTTTTGTTACATATTTTGTTTTGTTATGTATGTTGTTATTGTTAATTGTTATCGTGATCGATTAAGTAAGTTGTAAGTTGCCTATCATGACATGAGATATAAATGTAATTAAATAAGAAGATACCAAAACTAACTATACCATCAACCATTACCATACCAGTTTATACAGTATAGAGAGCAAGCAGATAACATTAAATCTGTGTCATGTGTCAGTGAACAAGAATGAGTAAAAATAGTCTATTTAGCTTTATGCTTTGCTCCTTATCAGATTAAATAGCATTAAACAACATACTTAATGAAGTTGTTTAGTATTTACAGTAAATATGTAGTACAGAACTGACAGCCAGAGACATTTTTGACAATTAGACGCGGACAATGACTATTTATTCTGTTTGTTGGACTGGACAGCTATGAAACAGCGACAGTAGACACTGTGGTAGTAGTAACAGAGTTAAAATGTTAATTTAATACACTTATATACTAATATTAATGCAAGTGAAACATTTAATCTTGTTCTTACTCTGTAATCTGTAAAAACAAAAGCACTATCATTACTTATGCTGTTGAAGTAATTTTATCTGTGTGATTCATCAGAGCAAATAAACTCAACATTTTTTAATGACAAAACAACTTGACTTTGACTTACTTATTACGAATGCATAAATTTTGCCTTACATTTACATACATCTTAACTTAGAGCAATGATACTGAAATTTTACTGCACCAAATACATATTCATGTAATTTTACGGAATTATCATGTAAACAGATAGTGTAAAATTAAAGATTTATCTTGTGAATGTTTGTAGATATTATGCATGTGCATTACATTCGCTATCTTGCACAAATATTTTTTGATAGCAATGAGTTATGTCCTAAAAGTTCATTAAGTGAGTTAAATATTTACTCACACTGTGGATTCAAGAACAATAGATATATCTGCATTAAAAGGTCTAAACTTAAACCTGTCTACAATTGGAGATGCATTTTAAATAATATATTTATGCCATGTGCCTCGCCACAAGCAAAGACAATAAGGAAAAGACCTAGAATTTATTTAATAGTATTGGCTTGTCTGGCCTGGCACAATTCTCTTTAGATTCTTTGTTAGATTAGTTAAAAATGTGGTGTCAAGTACAAGTGTGGAATGAATGTAGAGCAAAATGAAAACACTAATTCATAAAATGTAAATAAATAAAATGCATCTAGTAGCTATTTATTATTATGTTTAAAAAAGTGTAACAAGGTAAAGCAAACTAAAACTGTCGTAGAACAAGTAGTATGAAATGTAGGCATTTAATTCCCTTTCAGCGGTGGCTAATGAAAGGAAATGACGGGAAGTTCGTAGCCTGAGAGTTTTTACCTCTTAACTTTCATTGGGTTTGTCTTCCTGTCTATAATAATTGAGTTATGGGATGTCCTACAAATCGTACCTACAAAAGATACAACTCTGAGTAATGCTAACGAGAGTTTTTACCTCAATTTACTCTTTGAATTCAGCCTAGAGGAAATAAGTGAAATAAAAAGATAATTTTTCCCTTTTACTATTCCACTGCTCTAATCCCAATTAGCTAGTGCAGATTGTTTAATTGTTCTGTCGTATTCCACCATTTCTTCTAACTTGATTCATAATACTTACTATAATAGAATTTAATTTAGTGTTACGAAAAAACAGCTACCTTAAGTATGTACATACAATATAATAATACAAAGGCTAATGTAAGAGCAAAGTAAAAGAGTAAGCAAGGCACTCTTGGTTAGTAGCACACAAGAAACTCGAGTAAATTACTATGCAGATATCCGTTTAAGTCTTGTCTCGGCTTCGGAAATCTAGTGCATTGAAATGTTGTAAAAGTGTAGGCGTATTATTGTCTATTTATGAATTGTAAATCCCTACTTTAATATATGAACAATTATAATTTCCTTTTCTGTGTATGATTGAAATTACTAACCGATAGCCTGCGCTGCTTTAGAACATTGTGTACTAATATTTCTATGTGGTAAAAATTTTCATGTCAATTAAAATTAAATGGACACATACAATACTTATGCACGTCCTACTTTTAATTGTGCTATAGAACTTATCGCCTCCAATGTCTTTTCCTTGGCAAAATGCAATAATTTTGACTTTTTGAGACTAACATGGGAAATAACAATCTTAGGAGAATTTATATAGCATTAACTTTTGTTTTTAACAACTCAACGGCAATATTCAGAAATATATCTTTAATTTAAATTGCATTGCTAATACATTAACACAGATGAATTGAACTGAAGTAGTTGAATGGGTTTCCTAAGATAAATAACTTATTATGTCAGTCTCTTCGTTTTAGAAGAAAAACTTTATCTGAATGTTAAATGATATTGTTCTATTTTGTCTTGAATTGGGATTCGTTACCAATAATTTAATTATGGGCTACATAATATATACGGGTTATATTAAAATGTGTTGTAAGCAAAAGCAACCAAAGACATTTCAAGGTAAATCCAGGTAAATCCAGCCTTTTATGTAAGGCAACTATAGCATAGCTTAAACAAACGCATATACCCAACTAATCTATAATCTAACTCGTCTACCGGCCTTTTTGCTATTGAAAGCTACATTACACAATACAGGAAATTTTTTATTTGCCACAATACTTATTAACATGTATGTAACTATATACACATCAGTATCCCATATTATGTAGCAAGTTTGTTAAATTTATGTATCCAAGTAGCATTTCTTGCTCTTCCTTGCACCCTACCCTTATGAATTACCGTCACAGTCACATGCAGTGTTATAACATTGTATAAACAACTAGAAATATAATCTTTATCATGCAACTATACTATACTATACTTCTTTCTTCTCCATCCTGGATATTCATTTTCATTCCAGGTAGGATGTCGGCCACACGCACATCAAAATAATCTCAGGTGCATTTCAGTTCACAACTATATTCATTCCTGACTACTTGTGTAGCATTCTGATACATATAATGTTTGTAATACTAGAAAATTATAACAATAGTTTACTTAATAATGCGATTTTCTTGTTTGTGTATAAAAAGTAAAAAATCCTACTTATAGTTGTTTAATATCGTCCCATAGTTTACTACTAATATTACAAAAACTATAGGTCACAGGTTTATCAACGAGTTTAAATTTTGTGGAAGGCAAAATGAAGATAATAAATTAATGTTAGTAAAAATAGGTAGCTGCAGCTATACATAATATATTATGTACATACAGATAAATGTATTGAATACATAATGTAATATATTAACGTGAGGGAGTATGATATATTTGACTAAGTCGGTGTAATACTGATAACGTCCGTAATTATCTGTATTATCTTTGGCTGGAGTAAACGAAACCATCCTCCCTCGCGTACAGTATATTATTTACATTTACATGCACCTACCTCGATGAGTGGGGGATTAAACCTTTATGGACGCAATTTGTTTGTGTATACCTTGCATTGTAACATAAATAGCGAACAAATAGTGAACTGAATGTCTAAATATGCTTATCTGTAACAAGATTATTACTAACCACATGATCTCAAACAATACCAGTTTAATTTCATAAAAGTTTCCAATGTGCTGCAATGTGAAAGGAAAAAGTTTTAAAATTGCGTTCATTAAAAAAGTCCATGCAGTTCCTAAGTTTAAAGACGCAATCGAATTCAAATGGAAAATAAAGAAGGGAATCCTATAATGGAACGGATAACATTAGAATCTAGGAATGAAGAGGAACCCAGTAGTAATAATAGTTCTTCAAAAGGTAATGGTAAAGATATTCCTGCAAGAAATCCGTCTTCAGAACCAATTTCAATTTCTGGATCCCTTAAAAATAAGCCGGTTGTGACATCCACAGGGAGGACTCCGATATTTAAAATAGGAGAATTGGAAACAAGCGACTCTGGTTCAAATACGAGTACTCCTGTAGAAATAGTTCATTTCGTTTTCCCCGATGTGCCAAAAGAATCTAATAACAATTCTTCTCTTGCCAATGTTACCAATAATACTAATACTAACGCCAATACAAATACCATTACTCCAAGTAAGGGTAACAACCTCTTAAAAGCTAAACCGGGCTACTTAGGTGGACTTTACACATCTCCGTCACATTCATATTTAAGCTCTAATTCTCAAGTATTCTCGCCACAGCAGCAATCAAATAATCATGGAGAATATGCTGTACCCCCAAGAAAAGTTAGTACATCGTCGTCAACAGGTTCCCTTAAGGGTGACAGAAAGATGTGGGCCTTCACAAGAAGACAGTGGCTTACTCTGGTTGTTTTTGCATTCGTAGAATTCTTTTCAGCTATTGTCATTTCACTACAAGCTCCTTTCTATCCTTCAGAGGTAAATGGCAAAAATATGCATTTCAATTATGTAATATGGGAAAATAAGCAGGAACCAGAATTGAAATGTAATTGATTCCATTCTTGTTGCCTATAAATACATGTACCTTATATGTCTGCATAGGTACAATGTACATGTAAAATCTAATTATTGTTTTGACACATTTATAACAGGCAGAAAAAAAGGGTGCTAGTGCAACAGAATATGGCTTTGTCTTCGGAGTCTTTGAATTAACAGCGTTTATCGTTTCCCCTATATATGGGGCTTATGTGAGTTCCACATTTCTATTATAGTCAATTAATAATTTAATTTTGTATCTTATGCATTTATAACTACATATTAATATTACGTTGTGTTTGAATGAACTTGATTGAATTGATAACATTTTCTTTACAGATGAGCCGCATCGGCCCAAAGTTAGTTTTTAATTTAGGAATTTTTGTTACGGCCACGTGTAGCATTTTGTTCGGGTAAGTTATTGTATTACAAAAGATATGTGTGTAGGGTATTGCATTTACATTTTAATAAATTAAATTTTCATTTTTTTTTCATTTGTTATTGTAATTTTTTAAAGACTCCTAGATAAAATTGAAATGAGAGTAGAATTTATTTCGCTATCAATGCTGACAAGAATATTTGAAGCATTGGGAGACGCTGCCTTTGTAACAGCAAGCTGTAATAATAATAATAATAATTATATAATAATATAATATAATAATGATAATAATAATAATAATAATATAATAATAATATAATAATGTTACAGTTGTAATAATCGCTTCCGAATTTCCAGAAAGTGTGGCCACAACTTTTGTAAGTACTTTTAAATGGGGCATGAAAATGGGTACAGAATTTCGATACAATTATAAATATTCCATTTTCGGATACCTAATTAATTCCTACTTTTAAAATGACATTTTATCAAATATAGGCTACAATGGAAACGTTTTATGGGTTCGGACTAATTGTTGGTCCGACTGTGGGGGGAGCTTTATATCAGGTATTCGGATTTACCTTTATAATATACAAGCACATGAAAAGTTGCACAGATAAAATCATATGCACTCTGAAAATTTTTCTTACTTTCAGTGGGGAGGATACACATTGCCCTTCACTACAATAGGGACGTTATTATTTGTGACAGCTCTCATGACCTATTTTGTAATGCCATCAAGCCAATCCTTAGAAGATACTGATGACGATTCTAATAGCTCGCAATCGTGTTTTGATATTTTTAAGCTTCTTCGGATACCTTCAATTGCAATGTCGGCATTTGCAATTGTTTCAGCTTCTATCAGTATTGGATTTCTGAGCGCAACACTAGAGCCAAGTTTAAGACAGGTAATTATATGAGACATTGAAAACGATAAGTTATCCCTATTTATTTTGCCTTCCTTTACCCTTGGGATCTTTTACCCTTAATGATCTTTTACCCTTGGATCTTTTCCTCTCGGTTCCTCGGTACAAGAAAATAAGTAAACGTAATTTTTCTGCGTTCACTACCGTCAAAATTTTAAGTTGCCTGCCATAGTAGTGTTTGGAGTTGCAAATCGTGCAGGCTTCATCTAACAAAACTAAAAAAAATTGGTGGTGAACGCAGAAAAACTCCTTTTACTTACTTTCTTGTACCAAGGGGAAAAGATCCGAACGAAAAGGATTCAAAGGGAAAAGAGTCAAGGGTAAAGCATCGTCAAAGGAAAAAGGTACCAAGGGTAAAAGAAGTACTACACCTTATTTCATGCAATTAAGTAAATACGTTGTAAAATAAATACTTTAAAAAAGTCTCAATTGAAGTGAAACCCGAAGGATTTCATTCTAAGGAATTATATACATATCATTTAACAGGTCATTTTCATGACCTATCTGTATTTTCACAAATGCAATTGCAATTAGTGAAGGAAATATATAAGTAGTGTAGAATACGTATATCAATTTTGTTAATTGTTTTTCAGTTCAATTTGAGTCCAGTTGTTACCGGTGTGATATTCATAGCAAGTGGGGGAATGTATGCAGTTTCCGCGCCTATTATCGGATACATTTGTGATAAAATCACACAACTCAATTTAATTATGCATATAGGATCCCTTCTAATTATCGTTGGATTTCTTTTAATTGGCCCGGCACCTTTTATTCCTATCGAACCGTAAGTAATTTTTAAATGAACCTTCCCAATTACAGATGCCAGAATTCACCATTTGTTATTTATCGTGTAAAATTGGCAAAGATTTATTAATATACTTATTTCTGTTAATAGGAATCTTTGGATTGTAGTATTGGGATTGGTGATTCATGGTGTTGGATTGGGAGCTGCATTAGTAGCTGGATTTGTTGCTGCTTTGCGAGATGCAGTGTAAGAGAGTAGCCTAAAATATAAGTTTCAAATGAGATTTTTGCAAGTAATTAAGAGGTCCTTAATTTTGCATATAGTGCTAATGGATTTCCAGACAATATCGCAACCTATGGAGTCGTCTCCAGCATTTGGACTTCTATGTTTGCTTTGGGCTCATTTGTAGGCCCTAGTGTTGCAGGTTGAAATATTTTCAAATACTAAAATATGCATTGTAAAATTCAAAATATTCAAAATAGCAATTGCGTTGGGATTTTTTTTATATAAGAATTTCTACTAAAATGAAAATAATTTCTTGCAGGAGTTCTTTACGATTTTTTTGGCTTTCCTTCCGCAACTTTGTTTGTTGTGGGTGTCCAAATAGTCGGGGTACGTATTTATTTATTTAACAGAAAATTTCGTAAAATAGAGAATTTCAAACGCTACTATTTTATTCGCAGGCTGTCATGTCATCCTTCTTTGTATGTGGATTCAAAGAAAAAGTCAAAGATCCAGAAATGGATCCGCTTATAGGTCCAGCATCGACTGTTTCAGTGAGGAATGAACAAAGAGCGACAACAAGCTACGGATCTGTAGCTACATGACAAAAAACTTACATTAAGTTTTGAATTTATAAAGTGAAAATTTTTCTTTAAAAATTAAATTTGATCGCATATGTATAGATATATTTATATAAAGAATAAGAAGAGTTTTGACTATTCTTGGAGAATTACAGTAAATACTTATCGTTAACATGATTTTGATAAAATCAATACTTCCGTATTAAAATAAAAAAGCTTTTGCAGTATGATCTACAATCTGTCAAATATTTTAATACATCCGGCATTGCATATGAGAGAATAATTTCCAGTTTGGACAGAAGTTATTAAATGACAGATTTTATTACTTAGTTCATGGAATTTGTGTTATGTTAGTATACATTCATACACAATTCATACAGTTTTTCTTATCGAAATAATTCAAAACTTATAAAGAATGAAAATAAGTGTGTTTATCTAGCTGGGGGTAGTGAGTCTGTAAACGAAGATGTTAGTTGTTAAATCATGAATTCTTCTGATTGATTTGCTCATGAACATACGCATCTGTTACATCCATTTGCATTTCCACAAACTCCACTTCCAAATCCAGCATCTTTACATCCGGCTGCACAAGCTGTAGCCTTCAGGGTGCACAGTGGGCTGTCTGCTGCAGCCTAAATAAATTAAAAAATAAAATTATGTTCCTACTAGTTCATAATTTTGCAAACAATAATCAAAATAAGTATTTAAATAGGTTTTACTTACGAATTCAAATACCACCGTGGCACAAATGAAGAAAACAACCAGAAGAATAGCGAGGGTTGGAAGTTTGGCCATTTCGAAAAGTTAGTGTTTCTTGAGACGATTAATTGTATTAGTCCTTTCACTAATTGTTCCAGTTAGCAGAAGTAACTTTGAGTCTCCAACTCCCGTCCTTTTATACTTTGAAATCCAAGAATATTTTATTTCTAAGTAGCTTAGCAGGCAATTATTAAGATTGTCATTATACAAATGAGTGCATCATGTAAGTGAATTTATTCTCATGTGACAGTAATTGTAATTATTATAATGGTTTTGTTTGTCCAAGAAAAGTAATAGCATATTTATAATAATTTAAGCAATTTCATTGAAACAAATATTCAGCAAGTTAATCTTTCTTGCACTGGGTTTACATTTTAGATTCATCCAACGATAAAAGTCTATTTATATATCGACTTTAGATAATATTACCTTAGGATTCATTAGTCTTTCATTAATATTTGCTTAGGATTCATTAGTCTTTCATTATAATTTTGCCCTTGAAGTGGTAAAAATAGCAGCTCTCCAATTTGCTTATAATTTTCAATGCTACAGCTACAACTGTACCAACACCAACTGGAAAAACGCAACAAATATATAATGCCATGTATTACCATATTATTAATTAGTTTTAAAACCAGGTTTAACATATTCAGATGATGCGATGAACTACGATAAGCACATGCGGTTAAATCCGAACATCTCCTGTTTTTATTACAAACTTTCCATACACAAGTAATTATTCCGTATATCTATATTCTTACCGACAGAGTGGGAGATTTCTATACATGTAAATAGCCACATAACCCACTACAGCCCTTTATATTATTGAATAAACTGTGGTAAACAGCTGTAACACTAGCAGTAATTTATTATATACAGACAGAACTGCAAGGCATTCTTATAAATGTAGCGTACCAATACATAATAATTATAATTAGATCAAATATAAGATATATTAAGTATATATATATATATATATATATAATATATAGATAAATATATTAAGGATTATAATACGTGGTAATTCTACTGAAGTGTAATAGATCATGGAGCAATCGAAACTTGTAATCCATAATTGCTTTTTTATAATTTTGCTACCTACTTATAAGTATAACCAACTTTCTTATACACATAAATATTATTAGTATAAATAATTTAGTTTTGTCCGTATTACTTAATTATTTTTCGGCAATCATATATTCACGCTAACATTAAATGAATTTAAATGCTAAACCACAGCAAGCTATTATATGGTGAACTTCAAAATAGGCAACGATTTGTTTCGTACTGTACATACAAACCTTGCATATGGCTGGCAAAGCAATACTTACATCTTATACATATTGCAGTATAAATATCTGTTGCTTAAAAATAAATATCTGTAGATAGGTACGTACAATTAGCAATACATACTGTCAAATGTATCTTACTTAACACGATACCATTTTAATCTTAATAATAGCATATTCCAAGATAATCAATCCTTTTTACTTACAGTGAATTCTTTCCTTATTTGAAACTTATTTTGCTATTTAGTGGGTGCTATTCATTTCGGTTCCCGTACACATTTAACTAACCTAATAATACAGCACTATGAAAGATGACAAAGGCGGATATTGTATCCATCCATTGTATCCAGTCCTATAAAACGACACGAAAATATAAAAGTAAAATTGGAAAGGAGACGACGACGTGTTCGTTTCCACTTCTCACGTAAACGTATTTCAACTGTCCAATGAAATCAATCATTCCATGAATAAAGTACGTCAAAATTCAGGCTTACATACAGTAAAGTATTGGTATATTTTATAAATAATATGCGTTTTGATGCTTTACATACCAATTTCATGCAACCATACATAATACATACCACATCCTTTTCATCTATAAAAACTTAACAATTTAACTATTCGTTAGTGCTATGCAAATAGTATGTTATACTTACTGTAATTTTGCCATTAAGACTTTATTTGGGTAGTACTCAAAGTTTAATGGATCCTTTTCTAGACTGGATAATTTGAATGGGGTCTGAATGATATGTCAATATAATATACATAATCCTATAGGTGCCTACTTCGTCTACCAACGCCTACATGGAGGACAAAATTGAAGAGATGTTTATAACATGTAATATGTAAAGGAATGTCATTCTGGTCTGCGACACTTTTGACATGCTACATTTATATTTCAAAAGAAGACTACAAAAACGTAAGTGGACATAATAAAAACTGTTCATTTTCTTTGTCTAGTTAGTTTCACAATTGACCCATATTGTAGACCTAAAATTTTAAACAAGGATAATATGCTTTATATTATTTATATTGTGTCTTCAAGTTCAATGCATTAACTTTTGTCGTATTTTACTTGCTAGATATTCATTGTGTGGAAAACGCATTAAAGTGATGCAAAAATGATCGCCAATAATAATGACGGTGTCAATTCGGATTTTAATATTGTGTCTGCAATCCATGTTAATAATTGCCAGAATTAACAGAGTTAAAGAAGTACTGAGCTTTTTAGCTGCAAAGGAACCAGGATTAAGCATTTTGCTGTATTCAGACAAAACTAAAGGTGCGACTGCAGTCAAAATAACATTATACATTTTATACATACAATTTGCAACAATAAACATCAATAAATATTTAAAAAGATTATTTATCTAACCTCTTTAATTGCAATGTAGAAAAATAAAATTGTTTTCTAGATTTTCTTGTCGATAGTAAAATGATTCAAATGTCAGTCACTCAATTGCCCCTCGCTATTGAAACTGAAAATGGAACCTCTCTTCATGAAAGTATTTCAAAAAATTTTGAAGATAATGAAAGGAATTATTTCACAACTATATTTGATGCTCCAAATATTCTAGCTGCAACAACTGCAATTACTCAAGTAAAAGAGTCTTTAATTCATATTCTTCAGATTTCATATTATATGTGTTAAATCTCAATGAGTTCAAAATTTTTAATTCGTGTTTTCTTAAAGATTGGACTAGTTTTACGAAATAAAACCTTTCAAACATCACGGTCGCGAAAAATGCCATTATTTATTGTTATCTGGCCATCGAATAACAGCTCCATGCCATTTCTATCACATTTGGAACAGATGAAAATCAACGATAGAGTTACATTGTCGTCTTTTTCAGCACACAGCCAACTTTATATAGCAGAATTTTCTTTAAAAGATGCTGCATCATTTAACTTTACTCTATATGAATTGTATTCTCTCCCATATTATAATAATAGCTTTTTGCATATTGCTAATCAAGTATACATTGAAAATATTGGGGTAATTGGGCCGACAAGAAGTAATTTTCATGGAGCTATCATCAAAGCTACTGCCCCCGTAAGATTTCCTTTTACACGATTTTTATGTATCACTTTGACTATTAAAATTTTTAAACAAGATTTTATTGAATGTTGAAGGAAAAAAATTTAACCCAAGGAGAAGTTGTATTTAAAAAGGATGCAGTACCTGCCGAATTTCAGGAAGGATTCGGTGTAGATATATTTTTTGCTTTGAGAGATTCTTTGAACTTCAAGTAAATATTTACATAGGCCTAGTATTCAAAAAATATTGTGCCCATTAGCAAGCAAAAAATATTTTTGAAAAATTAATCCATATTTTTTTGAAAAATAGTACAATGGCTATTCCAGCAACATTTTGGGCATCTCAATATCCAAACGGGTCATGGTATGGTATGGCGAAAGAAGTAATTGACAGTACAGCAGATATAGCTATAGCAAAAACTAGTATTTTATTAAACAGAGCTGCGGATTTAGGATATTTGGCCCCAACACATGCCCTTGGGTAAGATTGCTAATTCTTCTAATCATATATTTCAGGTGCCTCGAAAAGTAGAAACCTAATTCCTATTTGCAATATTTGTGTTCGCTTTTTTCGAGCAACCGTCGGCAAATACCGTGCGAAATATATTTTTTGGACCTTTCTCTACAAATCTTTGGTATCTAATGATAGTAACCTACATTGGGATAATCCTCTGCATAATGGCAATAATGTTTATCAAAATTAGAATGTTACATCATTCTTACGACTACGATGACCATTTTTTAATTAATGACTCTATCGTGTGGTCTATTGCAACATTTTGTCAGCAAGGTTTGCAATTATATTTTACTCCGTGAATTGCAGTACTACCTATGTGCTAATTTAATTGGCACTTTAATAAAATGACTCCGAAGCAGAATTAATTTGAAATTACTATATAGTAAAGTATTAAAATTGCATTAATTTTATTTCTTGGATACACAGGTTGGTATACCGCTCCGACATCATTGTCTCTCCGAATTATATTTCTTTGTGGAGTTTTTCTAGGTCTTATCCTCTACATTGCCTATTCGGCTACTCTAGTTTCAATGTTT
Organism: Tomocerus mixtus; assembly: GCA_034694165.1. Taxonomy (NCBI): domain Eukaryota; kingdom Metazoa; phylum Arthropoda; class Collembola; order Entomobryomorpha; family Tomoceridae; genus Tomocerus; species Tomocerus mixtus. The sequence continues at coordinate 17,617 of JAQFYC010000356.1, forward strand.
TCTACAAAAATAATTCCTATTAAATCTCTTGAAGACCTTTTACATTACAAGATACATCTTGCTGTGGATAAAAATAATCGAGGAGCAGCAGCTTTAGTTACTCAAGTACGTATCTTTAAATCTTTGTAACATTTATTTTATTTTTGCAACTAAATTGTCCTATCAATAGCATAACATCCAATTTTAACACTTTTATACTCTTATCAGTGTTTGGATGTGCATTCTTCAACAATAACCCTAATAATATAAGAAAATACATTAAGGTCCCACCTAAATGCAAAAATACAATATTCACTAAATATGCTGTATACACATAATTGCATCCAAATGATGAATCATAAATAATATTTGTAGTAATAGACAAATATGAAATAGAGTAAATACTAAAACTTTGACGAAATTACACAAACTGTTCAGTTACGGATGTAAATAAAAATAGCTTTTCCCAAAACTTTTGTCTTTTATACATACTCCAATAAAACCCATCTGAATGCATATCCGAGCTCGAACAATAATGCAGTAATTTAATTATTTGTTTCACAGACCAATGGGACTGACAGAAATCAACAGTACTCAGCATCAGCAACGCTCCTAAAGCAGAGATTTGGTGCACCCACTAACAGCAATTTTATCACATTACCAGATGGGATTTCCTTGGTATTTGCTGGTCATACTGCATTTCTAACTTTCAAAGATTCATTCTACACAACCACGAGAAATACATACACCACCGTAACAGACGATACATTTTGTAGAAAAGTGTCTACTGTTCCAGTTTTAGATAGTAAATACAAAAGCGGTCTTTTCGTTGCAAAAAACTCGCCTTTTAAAGAATTCTTTAATATAAAGTATGTACCATAAACTTAAACATCCTATGTACGTATTATTTATGACTATATGTATTTATTGTATGTAAACATTGATATAAAATGTCTTATGAAGTTGAATGAATTTGCTGCAGGAATGCAATTTACATAGAATTAATTTTTCATAGGATGACTACAATGTATACTTCTGGACTGATGTCTCGCTACGTGGCAAATTACGAGGATACATACACTCCGATATGTTCCAATCAATTTTCCAGCTCTACAGGAGTTGGCGTGTCGGAAAGTGATGTTTACTCAGCGTATGGGTTAATGCTCTTTGGAATTTGTGGCTCCTTCATTATTCTTTTGATGGAGTGTCTAATTTTCCACTGGAACTGCAACCGTCTTCGGGAGAACCATAATAATTTCCACAATAACGACATCCTGCTCATTAAGGACATAAAATCTTTAATGAGATGACATACCATTATGCAAATAAGTACGTAAACGTAACAAGTGATGTATAGCGATGCAATGGCATAATATATTAAACTTACACCATATACAGATAATACTAGACAATTCGATAATCATTATTACAAATAATTGATTATGCTAATCTGGATTGATTTTTCATTTTTCCTTGCTTAAACACACTGAAATAATGAGAATATTATGATTATTATGACTATACGTTTTTGAGTAGTTTATGTACAACAGTAAATGTTGTAATTAATATGCAAAGTAACTGTAATTAGAACAATACAGTAAATGTAATTTGTAATATCTATTTGTAAATATATTTTAACATCAGTTGTATATAATAGTAATACTTTTTTATATTCTTGTTGGATTTCTTTGATTGGATATCCTATTTCTCTGTCAGATAGGAATTTTGTAAAACAAAACTCTTACAATGTATAAAATTACAATAGTAGTAGCAATAGCACAAACATATAAAGTACTACATAGTAAATGAAAGCTGATTGAATTGGTTTTTGGAAATCAGTACTTAAAAAAGTCGCCGTATAAGTTTATATACGGTGAATTATGCATAGAAGTATATATTTTGAGTAAATATTCGTTAATAGTAATAAAGATCAATGATTGAATATCAAAACAGAATAATCACAACGTAAATTCTTTTTAGCTTTAACAAAACTCGTTTCTTTCTCCATACAACATCATTCAAGTTGATAGCCAACTGTCCAATAACAAGAAATTCTTTCCATGATATGAAAGCCAATTTCCTCAAGCCTTTTGTACAAAAATATCTCATTGTAGATAAGAAAGTAAGAAAGATCATATTTTCCAATGTTCAATATTGAAATTGTGTATTGGATTGAATTTAAATATTAATATCAAGTTATAGATAATTATCAATATTTGGCCTTAATTGATATAAAATCAAGACAGTCATTTTTTTTAACTTTAACACTTAAGGACACGACACAAAGCAATGACGTTAGTTAACGTTTTTATATTAATCGAAGTGAATAATGCGTCATAACATGTAGTAATTGAATTGTAATAGCTATTCAATTTTATAATTATTATCGATACACAACACAATTTAGTTTACTGCTTATGCGTTTTTTAATTAGCGTTACGTTACGTTACGTACGTTAAATACTAACACGTAGAGATATTTTATTTCTTCTATACCTATACCACAACCAACAAATACTTCGAATATCATCTTTACCATTTGCGTATTAGATATTTTAGGTACAATTACCGTATTCAAACAATATAAAGAGTAAGAAATTCCAGTGAATCGGTAATGAATACCCAATATCTAAATGTTACGGGGTTCATTGCCACCAGGTCGACATATTTAGGAAAACGGGACGGTTAATATTTTAAAATACATACGCACAATACAAGCATAAAATCTTTTACAACAATTACATTATTCATTTCGTTCGTCTAACAGTCATAACACATAGAGGTTGGTAATTAGCAACATAAAATCTAGTTCCTACTACATAAAGTGAGGATCATATGGGCTTCAGTCCAGCATTTGGGTCTTCGTTAAGTTCGGGCTTTTGAATTTGATAAGTTACCAAATATTCGGGGTATGCCTGGAGAAAAGGAAATTAAATGTAATTAAAAGCCTTGAATAATGTACAAAAATTAAAATATTATTTATCGTTAAATTAATTGTAGAAGCATAGTTGGCACAGGTAAATCATTCTATTGAAATACAGGCTTGCGTATCACTACCTTTTATATTCCCCTAGTAATTGATTAGTCACTGCCAAAGGTACAGGAACCATTGGAGCGTGCCATCGGGGATTTAAACCTTTTTAAATAATGTGTTTTAAACTTACTTGTTCGCCACGATAGACAACAAATTCGGGGTAAGTTAGGCCTCCGGCAGAAGGTCTGCCCACTACAGAGTGATGTCCTGGAGGAGAATGGGCCATTTTCATCGCACTGAATTGTAAAAATGACTTGCCAAGGGTGACTCTACACAGCAGCAGTTGTCTATGGCATTGGTAACACGACCGATCTTTGTGAACGGGACAACCGGTTCCACCACCAATTCCGTAAACGTATTGATTGCTCTTTGAGGAATGCTCCGCGAAATAAATACCCGCACCAAACATTCCACCTATAAAAAGAATTAAAACATTATCAATATTTATAAATCATATGTGCTCACTTCTTTCTACTAGCATTTACATATCATATCACATACATGTTGGTCAATTAACAACTATACTTGTATATAGAACATTTAACTGTAGGAGCGTAGTTGGCACAGGTAAATCATTTTATTGAAATACAGGCTTGCGTATCACTACCTTTTATATTCCCCTAGTAATTTGATTAGTCACTACCAATAGCATAATTACCCATTGGAGCGTGCCATCGGGGATGAGAAATTTCTAACAAATAAGAGTTGTTAATGGAAAAATGCTTCTACTTACCAATATAAGCGTGTCGTTCATCGAATCCTTTGTGGACGATTGCAGGAATAAAGGGACTTCCATGGAAAAGCATTCTTTCATTTGGACCTTCTCTTCCATTTTCTTCTCCTACTTCAGTTCTTCGGTGAACATACCGTTCCCACAGCTTAGGATTTCGAATTTTCTGAATCTAAATGCAAACACAACAAAAAAAATCATTTCGTTTTTCGTTGAAGATTTTACACTCTTATCTATCTAAACTATTTTTATTTTAATAATTATTTGGCCGACCATAAATATGAAGTTGTACAATACACGGTCCAAACTCACAAATGTGAGGGGATAGAATGCAATATTATAGTCTTTACATGTAGAAGCATAGTTGGCACAGGTAAATCATTTTATTGAAATACAGGCTTGCGTATCACTACCTTTTATATTCCCCTAGTAATTTGATTAGTCACTGCCAATAGCATATTTAACCATTGGAGCGTGCCATCGGGGTTTTTTGAAAACTTCATGCAAGATTTGACAATATAGAAAATAAAGTAGTTTTACTGACCTTAATAATATTGTATCTTGAGAACACACCCCCAGCATGTCCATTATCCCTATGACTCCGAATAGTAGCTTGCATTTCTTCCTCAACAGCCAGAAATTCTCGATCGTCTCTTGGCAGTTCGACAAGCATTGTACCCCCTCCCATGCTGGATCTCATTTTGTCTATTCCTTTCAAAAGGAGATGTCGATGTCCGTAAGCAACAACGCCGACGCCTTTCAAATCGTCGTGAGTCATTTCTGCTAAGATGTCCAAACTGATTTGTTCCCTTTCAAAAAGTTCTCTTAAATGGTCTAAAGCTAAACTTGCCAAGAAATTTGCAACACATTTCATTCTCTCGCGTTCTTGTTCAATTTCTGCAGCAGTATTTGTATTGTTGCCCGATGCACTATGACCATCAGACGATTGTCCATCACCGTCCCCTCCCCCGGAGGAAAGTAAAGAGCGAATAGGAATCAAAAATGGATTTCCAGATGGCATTATCACAGTTTCATTGGCGATTGCAATTGCATTAGCGGCACTAGCTCCTCCTGTCACATTTGTAGCACAAGAGGAGTTTTGGGTAACCACTCCACCAGTTTTGCTGGAGCCTGCTTTCGTTGTGACTGGAAGTGATTGATGAGTAGTCATGGAGTCTTGGAGTAAAGAACGAACGTCTTCAGCAACGGATAGATCTAAAGGAGTATGGCCTTCTTGATTTTTACCATTTGGATCGGCTCCGTGAGCTAAAAGCAGTGCACACAAATGTGTTCTGCCTTTCTGAGCAGCCTGTTATTGAAGAGAAATAAGAATATTTGAAAATTAAATATTATTCACACTACAATAAAATTATATACGATTAAGACTGTCATACCTCGTGCAATGGAGTGAATCCCCATTTATCCGTCGCGTTTACAACGGTATTGTATTTAATGAGAAGAGCAGCTATATCCAAGTGTCCGTAAGAGGAAGCCTATCATCAATGTAGTTATTAGCATCTGAAAACTATTTGCATGATTACTAATATTTAACCTCCTGAGTTATTTCTTACATTATGAAGGGGGATGAGGCCTCCCTTATCTCTGCTATTTACGTCGGCTCCTTTTTCAAGTAGATACTCTGCTACTTCCAGATTATTGTAACCCGCAGCCAAGTGGAGTGGTGAGCTATTTCGTCCATGAGTGTCCCGACAGTTAATATTTTCGTTGGTGAGCAATTTCTTGACTTTCGCAAGCGTTCCCTTCTTGGCCGCTTCGAGTAATGCAGAGTTTCCATGCAGCAAGTCAGCAACGTCTTCATCTTTGCACAAATCAATGGGAAGAGCACCGTCTCTATTTTTTTTATTCGGATCCGCTCCATGCTTCAAAAGGTATTTTACTATATCATACTTCCCTTTCGCAGCAGCCTATTGATATAATATGTACAAATGTATTAGATGAGACATTCATATGCAAGCATATATTTTAATTAGAGTTAAGATAAGTGTACAAGTTTTACCTCATGTAAAGGAGTGAACTTCCAAAGGTCAGCAACATTTACCTGTAACATAATTGTCATTGTTATTAATATTCATAATTGTTATTGTAATACATTATTCAAACATTATTAACATAATTTATTTACATTCGCTCCATGAGATACTAATAGTTCAGTCACTTCAAAGTGCCCGTAGGAACCTAGTTAAATATAATCAATTATAAATTAAATGACTTCGAAATCTCGTCAACACAATTATATAGCATTTATATAATAATAAAAAGTAAAACAAAGTATTATCAATCTTACAGGCATTATGTAAAGGAACAAGTCCACTGTAATTTCAAAAATTAATACAATTAAGTACACAAAACTCCACTTTAACAGCAATAAAAATGAGTGACAAAGAAAAAGGTTTTATGATTGCACGAACCCTTTATCTTTAGCTCCGACATCAGCCGAATGTTGTAACAGGTACTCAACTACAGCTACACGATTATATCCGGCAGCAAAATGAAGAGGCTGAAATTGCAATGAAAAGACAAAAATATGTAAATAATTATGACATGACCGATTGCTATGTAACAGTGCAGTGGTTGATAAATACTTACAGTAGAGTGCCTGCCGTCTATATCACGACAATTGACAACATCTGGGCGTTGATTGAGTATTTTCACAGCCATATCGAGATCACCGGATCGAGCTGCTTCCAAAAGTTGATATTCTAAATCTACCATTGGAGGCTCTGTATACAACAAAGTTTGAATTATTATTCGAAAAATACTATCGGCAATTTCGAATTGTAATCGTAGATGTCACGGGAGACTTGATTTACCTTGGAGAATTTTTATGAGATTAGCAGAAGCGAGTTGTGAGGCCGTGTAGCCTTGATGAGATACAATATTGGGATCCGAGCCATACGAAACGAGTAGACGACAGCCTTGAGTGTTATCTGCACGAGCACACCTATGCAGAGCTGGTAATTGGAATAATAATCCGGTTAGATACTTATTTTATTTTGCACTCACTCATTTACTCTGTCCACCGATAATACTATAATAATAGAATAGAATATTAATTAAGATACATATTATGAATAAATTCCTTACGAGTTTCCCCATTGCCGTCAGTCGAATTGACGCTAGCACCATGTTTGAGCATGATCTCCATCATTTCATACATGTCTGGACGGTCGGCAACAATATGCAGAGGGGTTACGCCATCCTTAGTCTTATCATTGAGATTACATCCCTTCTTGATTAAAGTCTCCACAGTTTTCCTAAGTTGCGGCTGTGGCCAACTAATCAGCGCCGTGTGGAGGGCATTCTCCAGTGTGAATGGATGTTGAAATTGTTGAATTAATTGGTCTGAGTGTTTCTTAACACGCGATACGTCCCCCATGCGACAAGATTGCAGGAGCGTGTGACCCCGGTACTCATATGCCAGACGCTCCTGAAGTTGTCTCGATCCTGCCAGGTCGATGGCAGATTTTGAATGACAATTGGGTAAAGTCGGATCTGCTCCGTGGGCTAATAGTAGAGAGCACACGTCCACACGAGATTTAGATGCAGCTTCATGTAAAGGCGTGAACTGCCACAAATCGGTTTCATTTACACAGGCTCCATGAGCAATTAGCAATTCACAAACTTCGAAGTGTCCGTAGGAACATGCATTATGAAGGGGTACTAGTCCGCTGAAAACAAAAACGAAAACACAAAATGAAATTCTATCTTTATTCAATATTTAATTTAAAAAGTTAAGAATCCCCACCTAAATATAATGGCTAACTAAATAAAGCTGCGTTCCGTTATACACCACTGCCTCCACATGAATGAATGAATACAATTTAAACACAAATAAAGCCTCCCTTGATCCAATAAGACTATAGTCTACTGATATAATGACTTTTATCATTATCTTCATTACATATACACTTCAAAGAGTGCAGCTATCATAAAACCTTTAAACTTTTAATGTGTTGCTGCTCAAGTGTTAAAGATTATAACGATGATACACAATAATATAATGGCTAGCTTACATTATAGTTTGATACTAGTTTTAGTTCAGCTCCCTACTTGCAATGTCTAATAATAATCATCATCATAATAAAAGTATCTAACATTTAATAAACTGAACAGTTAGTGTGTAGTCCCTACTTTGGTGGAGATTATTAAAACGATTTATGATGACAGGCAGACATTCAATTTTGCTTTGATTTTAACCTTTACTAGAAACGATACAAAGAGCTAGGTAATAATTGGATCAGATCAGCAATGTTGTTGACTACGATGGACAGCAACCCTGCTGCGCTGAGATATAGTTACATACAATATAAAACTAATTTCTCTACGCATACAACAACCAATTAGTCAGGGTCACCCTTTCCATTAATTTCAATTAAAAAATATTTACAAAATCCATTACTATTACTATAGCATAGCTAGCTACAAGATATTTTACTCTTCACTGCTAATTAACTACGACGAGAATTTCATTCTACTGAATTGTAGCATAATGCAACCATAGTGTATTTACTAGTTATTACTGCGTACAATATAAAAACATTTTACATTAATTAATTAATTTTCTTAAACTGAAACTTACCCCTTATCCTTACAAGAAACGTCAGCTCCATGCTGCAACAAAATTTGTACAATTTTCAATCTATTGTAGCCTGCAGACAAATGAAGTGGACTACTCCGTCTGCCGTCTTGAGCGTGACAATTTACGTTCAAGGGAGTCAAATAAGATAACAACCTAGAAACATAATGCAAACAAAACAAGGTTGATTTGGTTAGTCCCATTCAAATTCGAAATAAACGATTGAAGAAATGTGATACGATAGAGATAGATAAGAAAATAGTTGACCACGCACTGGATAAGTGATACCACATACCTATCTTCATTTCCAGAACGGGAAGCTTCTAATAACTGATGCTTCATATATTCTCCAGTAAAAACGGCTTGAGTAGATCCAGGGTCTGCGATATCGTAAGCAGTTTTACCTTCTGAATTCCGAATGGACGGATCACCTCCGTTTTGCAAAAGAGCTAAGGATAAAATATATCAACCAATAAGATAACCTTCTAGGAATAACAAGCATCTCTAACAACTTCTAATCAGGGCAAAACGATTACTCAGAATTAAATGAGACAAGATTAAGATAGGAGAATTATACAAGCGGCATATATATCTTTCGGGATTCAAATGAATATCAGTAGAATGTAGAATTTGTATATGAATATTTGTAGTGAAACAGAAATGATAAAATAAACGAGGTAGATAAACTCGTATTACAAAGATAACGTAAATATGATAAAATATTTTCCTACAAGTACTATTAGTAGAAATGTATTCAGTTTCTCTTGGGTTCGTATAAAATATTATAAATGCCATTATAATTCACTTCAGGAGTAATGACAGACTTAAACTAAACTAAACAGTTTATGACGTTATGTAAAACACTTTCAATACACACTTGTAAATCCATGCTACTCTTAGGTTATTACAATTACATTATAACTCTAAGTTGACAAAGAATGCATAGAATTGTTAGAATTACTATTATACTAAACGAATCACTGATTTAGCACAAGAGAAATTAATACATAAAATCACTTTTAAACAATTACATAAATTACCTTTCATTACAGTGTAATATCTCTTAATACCTTTGCACGCACACGCACGTATCTTGCTTGGTTTCATACTTTTAGGTTTCTTCGAAGCAAATAAAATATATACAACATAAGATATGTTTATCCATTTTGCCCTGATTCCTGATGTGCAAAATTAAAGTGATGTGTTTTTATTGTCGCTAAAACAAATGTTAGTGACACAATAGAATTTCTGTCCTGACTTTGACAAGCTATTGTTATAGTTCTGAGCTAATGCTTAACAGTACGCTATTTCCTAGTAAATATAATTAATTTTTAGTCAACTGATTACGATTGTTTACACAGGACATAAACATACCTATACAAACGTCAATTTTTCCTTTAGCGGCAGCTTCGTGGAGTGGGGTATAATTCCAATTGTCGCGACAATTTGCATCTGCTCCTCTCGACAATAAAAGTCTTACAACGTCCGTATGACCAAATGAGCAAGCGTTGTGTAATGGATGTAAACCGCCTTCATCCCGTACATTTATCAAAGCACCAAGTGATAGTAAAAACTCCACCACGTCTCTTCTTCCGTAACCTATTAAATAGAGCAGTAAAAGTTAGCATCACATCACAAATTACAATTGCATTTTATTTGTTAACTAATACTTATTATTTACACACACACCTAGCTCGTTCTAGTAAAATATCTAAGTTATTAACCTTTTAGCCTAAGGTTTAAGAATTGCTATCCATTCCCATATTATGTTTATGTGGTAAACATCTCACATTACAAAATGAGTAAGAACCTTGTGATACACAAAAGAAGAGCATACCTAGTAATAATTACTGATTATGATTAAAATACCACAGATATAATGATTCTACATCTACACAGAAATCAAGCGTAAACATATACCCACATACATTGTAATGCATTATAAAGAGGGATTATGCTATGCACACTATGCAGATTACTAGACTAGTATAACTTTTAATACTAACTTTTGAAGCTGTAAAGTAACTTATCGCCAAATTCCAGTAAAGAAAAGTGAAAATAATCGGAACATGCTTATGAATTAATTCATTGAACTTGCTTTGCTTGAACCGACAAGGTCGATTATATGAAATGAAACAGAATCGTGTATGCGCATTATTAAATGCATACACACAGTGTAGAAAATTATCATAAGCCCTTCATTTAATTATTAATAGGCCCAACTCAAAAAGTGTGAATTACAAGTTATAATAGCCACGCACGAACTGTAACACATTTACAAAAAATTAAATGCAAATTAAATGAGCCCCGGCAGGAAGAGGAGTAATAAGGGCCATTAAAACATTTAGCTAAGTTCATTGACTGGTAAGCAAAACAAATCATTGCCACAATATACTAACCATGCATCATACCTACCATTCTACAATGTTTATACCTGCATGTAGATGAGAATGCTATTTTTATCCATGAGCAAGTACCACTGACATAAAATACAGTATTCGTCTATAGAAAAAGAAAATTATCTAATTCCGCAACAACAAGAACAAGTGTATTTAATGCACTTTAGCATACGAATCCTCTTTAAAGATTTAATTAAAGAAATCTACAACAAATAAAAGAGATTTCAGATGCCAAATGTAGTAATTGAATTTATTATTTTTACGGTTCGCTAATACAGGTAGCATTTGTCTGTATGTAACTAGTGTCATGTTTATGTCTATGGCAAGCTAATGTACTATATATATTATGTGCATTTTACTTTTTACAGATGAAGAATCGAAGTAGCATCATCAGTAACAATCTAATCTGATCTCGTTTGCCTGTACTTTGCAATTCATTATAATTGTGAACTTGTCTTATACGCTTTTAGGCCGCTTTTATTAGTTGTTTATATGTACAAATGCTAGTAAGTGAATTAAACCACGTTCTAACTTTCTGTTTTATAAAAACCAAACAAAATTCAACGATAAGACAAGACGATGTTCTCATACCAGAAGGCACTACGATCTCAAACATACCAAGGGGTGAGCGATAAGAAAAGATCGTCTTAAATTATTTACACCCAAAATCATAAACTGTGAAAAAGTAGATCACAACTAACTAAGTTAAGAATAGAATTTAATAGTCGTTTTATAGAAATCGAAAGCTTTACAAGTTATCTGATCGAACAGGTAACGTAAGCTAGGGTGCTATACTCATGCTAACATGCGTCACAGTCAGAGGAATCATGTTTTAAATGATTTTCTTTGATAACTTCTCGATGCGCTCATATTCATAAATATTTACATTCTTAAATTATGTCCTAGATAAATGTTATTAGTGTTTGTTTGTAATTCTACTTATCATCTAAGGACACTGTACTTTCATTATACATCAGTTTTTATCACGATCAAAATTAATTCTTAATGCCTAATTTAATAATTTTGAAATAATGATTAGACTCTCTGGTTAGATAATAAAATATGTTACATTATAACATTAAATTGACTAGTAAATGCTTTTCTAATAAAATGTTTTTCATACCAGCAGCAAAATGAAGAGTACACGATTTTCTTCCCGAAGTATCTCTAGCATTCACATTTCTGGGATTTGCTAATTGCTTAACTCGAACAATATCCCCAGTTTTGCAAGCTTCGAAAAGTTGTCTTAATTGATCTTTAGACGAAACAGGCGTAGGAATTCCATTATTACAAGCACCATTATTATGAGATCCTGGGGAACACTCCCGAATTTCACGACCACTTCCACCAACTGGACCACCACCACTTCCTTTGCTATTCAATATAATATTTTGCAAACTACTTGACAAATTGGCACAGGATCCGGGCGACGAAGATGAATTTAGGACACTTGCAACTGTCACAACCCCTGCCCCACATGTACACACTGGAAGATTATGTAAAGGAATATGATTTAACACAGTATTGCTCTTTGGCGACGATAACGAGATGGGTGGTAAGGTTATTTGATTAGTTGTGATGACCCCACAGTGGCAACAGTTAGAAGAAACTCCAGGAACTGGAGAACAAATACACGAAGAACTGCTACTGCTGCTCTGGCTATGATTAGCACTATTTGGAACACCACTATCAGCAGCACAGCTACCGACGGTGACAGAATTATTCACACTGCCAGCAATACCTGCGGCACCACTACAACTAGAATTATTGGCGGTTCCACCCCCACTGTTGATATTATTAGAATTAATTACAGTGTTGCAGTTAGGTTGTTGATTGCTGGCCATTCCATTCGCGACTTTCGCTTGTCGCAAACCTCGACGAGCGCTTTTCCTCAGATTTTCCTAAACTTTCCGACGCTTCGATGGATTCCGTGCGGTTTAGGCATTCGACACGACTACTAAACACTTTTATAGCAAAACAGCAATTCTTGCTTGGTTTCTTATTTTTGTTTCCTATGTATCCTTAGCTTTAGATTGTCTTCTTTTCTGTGCAAATGGAAAATAAAAATATGCATATTAATAAATATTCAACATTTAACGCACCTACTTAAATTGACATTACTAAGCATTTATGCAAATACCTATGCACTAAAATGATACTTAATCTTCACAAAAAATGAAACTAAAACCAACATTAAAGCTGTTTAGGCTATGCATACAAATATTATTGTCTAGTAAATGCCAGTGGCCAGTGGAGCAATAAAAGCAAACCACAGTTTTCACTGTTCGATGATCTTAATCTTAACTTCACACTTACTTGCAGTTTTACTTCAAAAAGTGATGAATGAAGGAGAGATGAGCAATATATCTTTCGATGATAACGATCAGCAGAAGACAGGTAATGTTGACTTTTGAGCTTTAAACTGTTGTGGATCCTTTATTGGACGGAGCTTAGAATTTATAGTGCTTTAAACTGTCTCCAAAGCAGATTTTCAAATTCAATTCTTCACCCTTAATGGCAATGGCTCCGGATATCTCCTTTTATTCTTAAACAATTTAAAAAATCAATAAATCTTTTTGCAAACAAAAATAACAAAAGCAAAATCAACCAAGTAGCTAGTAAATAGTCCACAAGTTATTTTCTATCATTTGTTTTTTATATACGTACGTGATTAGTTTCTCTTTAGTGTTTAGTAAAACTTACCTTGCCAAATCGACTTTTTGGCATCAAACACTGAATGATTAATTTTTTGCTGATCTCTTCCCTAGTTGTTTCATCCGTTGCTTTTGTACTTTTTTGTCAAAAAGTTAGTAATGTTGGCTTGACTTTTGTCTTGGCTCTTCACTAGTAGTTTTCTTACAGGAATTAAAGTAGGTTTAAGGTACTCACTTCTTGTAAATTGTAATTAGACAATCCTCCTGTTAGTGTCTTCTTCGTTAGACCTTTCCATCAATCTCCAATATATAAATAATTAATTCCTACTGTGACTGGGTGCGGTGCGATGTGTATCTTGAATCTTGTATTTATAAAAATCTTCTTTTATGAAGCAAATAACTAAGTGCCAAGTTAAATAAAGTTTTAGGAGTGGAGATTTTGAAGAGCCTGTTCTTGGTCATTTGGTTTGCTTCGTCTGGCAAATGCAACAATATTATCTGCATCGGCATGGGTTTTAATGATCACCTTTAATCACACAGCCTCACACCTGAAATCAAACAAAACAGATAAAATATAAAGATAAAATAAAACAAGGGTCAAGTCAAGTAAGTCATTAATATTAACTAACTAACTATAATGTACGCAAGTATAGATCGGCTCGGCGTATAGTAGATATTAAATTAGCACTTGACTTAAGTACACTTTTTATGTTTTAATGAAGTTTAAAGATGCCCATAAAAAGGTACTCTTTGCCAATTTCACAGATATACACGATAAGTTAGTAAATACATTTACATTAAATATTTCCTAGAGATAGAGGATAGAAGAGTCAAAGTCAACCTTTATTATCAGTCACTTTCAATCAATAATGACAATTGGCAAATAATATACAGTTTCATTACTGCCAATTGCTTTTGCTTGATTAATATGCAAAGGAGTGTTTTGATCTATCAATTAACATAGTTATATGCTTTGAACAACTTATTGACTGACTATATAAGTACTATAGAGAGAATAAAGCTATATACGCTATCCAAGACTCAAGATATTGAAATTAATGGTAATGTGTAAACAATAAATGCACCTGCATTGCTTTCTTAATTTAATCATCTTAATCTTGTCTTTGTATGTATTAAAAAGAAAACTCTTCCTATGATCTACAGGTAGAATTTCCTGTATGCACATCTTTATAGATATTAATGTCATTGTAATTAATATGTATGTAGTACCAAGCATGTTAATGTATAATGTGTGTTTCTCTTTTGTTGCAATGCAATGCAGATTTAATATTATGGTACTATATGTTATGAGTAAAGTTAGTAAAGTATACCATTATTTCTTAATTGTCCAAATTAAAGGAGTATATCAGCTTATTATGCGCATACACGTATACTATATGACCTACATCAAAGTACAGTTTTACACGTAAGGTAACGTCTGTTAAATGTAAATTAAGAATTCTATGTAATGGCTTAACTTAACTTGAACTTCAAAACCAAACCCAATCCGTGTACACGGAGAATACAAAGTCGAAATATAATGACTTGATGACAATGACATTAGGATTTTCATATGTAGAAAACGCCAATGCATTTAATTTTCATTGAATGGGTTACACTGACAAGACAAGTCTATTTCTGTTTCAAACACACCCAACTTAAAGTTAACTACAGTTACATTAACACAGAGCAACGAAAATATACTCTACTTTAATGCTAACTCATATGCATATAAGAAAGACTACTGATATATTGTGAAGCAAAGGGAAGGAACGATAAATCTTATTGTATACAATTTTCAAAAGGAAATACAGTTACTTTTAGCTATGCACTTCCCTTTTCGATAAAAATTAAATGTAAAATTTCATCCAATACTACCTTAGATCATGGAAATTCTGTAATTGCCAAATAGTAATTGATATTTAATGTTTAGGAAATTCTAAACTCATTTTATAGTATATGTTTACAGGAATTAGGAAATAACTTACAAATCTACGTTTAGATTATTCTGATCTGATCTGTCTACCAGTACCAGTACACGGTACCTATTAAGCTACTGTATAATTAACTATTAAACTGAACTGACAATTTAATGGGTTACATTCTTAAACCAGATTTACCTAACTAGGTAAACATTTAAGCAATCTGCTGTTGCTGTCCAAATCCAAATAGTTTTAGATCTTTTAGGACCACACACGAGCTTAAATGCCATTTACGGGCATAATTATATGGATAGTGAATTTAAGTCAAAGGATAAAGTATGCAAATGTATATAAGGCTTTTATAGTATTACTTGTCTATAAATGTAAATGTTGGTTAAACAGATAAATATGTTTGTTTTGTACATAACAACGCAACAACGGTTTCAGTAAAACTGTTATATATTTACCTGTCATGTCGTAATAGTACGATCAAATAATTAAGTATGTGTTTATCAATTCCGTAAAAGATACGGATGAATAAATACAATAAGCCATGCATAATAATTATGTACTGCTAATTTGCTAATTACGTAGCGTGAAAGAATAATATGAATGTAACTTACTTACTTAGCATTAGCTACATACTAAAAATAAAAATCCCCACTTTGCTGTTATTAAAATCACAAAGACTCTGACGGGAAGTGAATACAATTGGTTCCTTCTATTGTATTCGTTCGTATCCTAGCCTGTGTATGTGTAAAGTAAATAATCCTATCTCTGTCAATCATTTTGGTATTTACATATTTGCGGGTGGTTATACTTTCAAGTTTCATTCAACTATGTAACATTACATGCATAATGCATTAAGGTTACAATTTAACTAGCTAGAGCTACTTTATAAATAGAAATGTGTACTATATTTTATGTTAGTTTCTTTCCGGATTACAAAAAAAAATCCGATAAAGCTCAGGTTTACTATATACACTATTCCAAATATAAAAGATGTAAATCAATCAGACCCAAATGCAAAAAAAGAAATGCATCAGAATATCAAATATAGAAAATATGTTACTGCACACAAATACTATGCACATAAATACTTAGCGAGACATAATAACACAGTCCTTCACTTATACCGCCAATTAACACACACAACGAACAATGCAATATTTCATTGCTAACGTTATTATTCATTTCATTCTGTGTTTCTGTGAATGTAATCAATTAATCAATATACTGATAAAAGTAGTTATCCTCCATTTTCGGTAACAAAACCTTTCACAGACTTCACACTTCTTGGCTCACTTATACAATGATTAATTGAGCTACGTAGTCTTTTTGAAGTTGTTTTTGTTTTGCTAAGGTTAAGCCCAAGAAACTCAGTAAAACAAAAACTCATATCGTAATGTAATACAAAAATAAGGAACGAATGACGAATATGAATAAATGCTACGTGTCTGGCATAACTAACGAACCCCTATTGAACAGTTATGGTCAATACCAATAAATATTACTAAATATAGTCAAATATATGTACATACATATGTACAGGTGCAATAAAAACTAGTCACATAAACTGAATTTAAATAGCTTAGTTGGTGTATGATATCATATTGGAATATTGGATCTTTACCAAGTACAAAGACAGCCTGATATCCTAATAGGGGATAAATATTTGAAACAAGATAAATTATGGGAAGTCGATCAATCCAACAAAGCAACCCAATTATATCGATCTTTACGAAATCTACGCTTATCTTTTCCTCTATTACTTGCATTGTGTTTAACTAGAGAATTTACATAAAATATCCTAGTCTACTCAGCACGATTAAAACTTTTAGCTAATGATTATAAATATTTAAGTACATAAAAGCTAAATCTTTTTGAATTACTTGACATAGTGATTGTTATAAAAGTACTAATCGTAAGGCAGAAGTACGAACTGTTTACCATCGCCATCACCTTTAACTACAATGAATAGTAGTTAATTGTTATTGCTGTTACAGTGCACTGCGTTCTAAGCAAATACTACAATAATTGCTTGTTTGACCTTTGTAGAATTATGTTACTGTAATTGTTTCATTATTGCCTATTTATACAATAATGTATCAAGCTGTATAAAATTCTAATTACATTTTTATGTTAGCATTAGTTTACATCATTTTTGTTTAGCCAACTACAAGCTAATAATCCACTATCACACTTACTAGTTAAAAACGACCTCATTCAATTACGATCACCATTAATATTTATCTATACAATTTTGTTTGCAAGGATAATAGTAGTATAATCACAATCTATAAATGTATAACCACTTAAAAATACGCAATGCAATTAAATACCAATTCGACCAGGTAAATATGATATTATTTACTATATTATCTTGCGTTCGCTAAACTACAAATATTTACTCGCAAGTTTTTAAGAGATGATATAAGTAAGTACCTAAAAGTATACAAAATTACTGTAAACTGTAACTGTAGTATTTTAGTACGCATGTATACGTACTTGTATTTGCAAACGCAAAATATTTAGTAATAAACTGGAACAAAAGCTTTGTTTTGCAATCGTTTAGGATCCTTGCTTTGAAATTGATATTGATCTTATGATGACTTTGTATTTATATATGACGTTGATTGAAATTGCAACTTTTAACCACAATAATAAAGGAACTGCTTTGCAATAGAAATTGCAACACAAATGTTTATCACTCAGATCTATCAATTCCTTTTCCTTGTTACGATTAAATCTACTTTTTGTCCCTTTATTTATTTACATTTACAATCACCTGGAGAGATGTATTTGTATAATTTACCATTTTTCTTGTACACTATTCCGTAAAAAAGCTTTATTAGTGCACTAGAACACAAAATGATAAGGAAATACAACACAAAGATAAACTAAATACACAGTTCTACTTGTAGGTACACGTAGTACACTTAAGTACAGATAATTGTAGCTATTAGGTGAGGTAATTTAGAATAAAATTGATAAATCTAACTACAAACTTACCAACCAAGTTCCAAGTAGAATAGAACTTAATGATTGTTATACTGTTGGTGTGTTTAGTGAAATAATTGGATTTAAATGATGATCCATGCCAAATCAGTCAGACCAAACTTGTCAGACCGACTGAAGGAAACCAGGAGAAGGAACACAGAAAGAAACCAGCCATGGCATGATATGATGGCAAGAAAGAACAACCAGAAAGAGATGAAATTATAAAAGTAGGGAGACTTGTGTTGTGTAGCTGTAGTCACTTTAATATAGCTAACTTAACTTTAGTATTGTATTGATAAATGTGGTTTGGATTGGTTTAGCTTTGTTTTGTTCTTGTTGCTATAATATATGTATAGTAGCTGTGTATCGTGTACAGTGTACACTACACTTTTAATGCTGACGATGGCGATGATGATGGTTATGTACCATTGTGTTGTGTTGTTATATGTATATTAGGTGCCTATTTGGTTTACCTACTTCATGCTGTAATGAATTGTAAACGAAATGTACTTTTATATATCTAAGCTAAAGTGAATGCAATAAAATGCAGTAAGAAATTGGAAAATGTAAATGTAAGACAGATTGGCTGGATTAGAATATGGATGGACTTCACTGTTCACTGTTCACTCCACTAATTGTATTGTCTATAATGGCAAAGGATGGGAGAGAGAGACCAGGACACAACACAGCGAGCACGCAACTAGCAGGAGAACAACTAAACACTATTATAGTATAGTGTACAAATACAAATCCAAACCAACACAATATCAACAGCAATATCCTATCTTCATCACACAACATGTAAACATAACATGAACACTTACACGTTACACGTATAGAAAAGAATAGCACCAAAACACAGAAAAGTACGTAATATTTATGTATAATGTACACTTACAGGAGATTACCTACCATTAGTATATCGCGTTCACAGAATAAAATATGCCTAACGTAAGTAAATGCATTAGAAAAGATGGTAACCACTTTTACATAAATGTATACCGTATTCTCTATGTTTGTAACCCACACACTCAAGTTTAATATATGCATGCTAAACATGTAGGGAATATGTAACAATTATTACTGGCAAGATCTACCTTTTTGCTACTAATGTTTTACTTACTTTGTAATTGAAGGTTGTGTATATCCCTATCTTATTTTCAGAACACCTGCTTTAAGGAAACGAATGTCTACGGACGATACGGAAATTTCGTCACATTTATGTTAAATATTTTAATTTTTCTCTTTAGAAAAACCGGAAGTCATACCTGGCTGACTGTTTTGGCCACACCAAATAAAGTATGCTTCATTTAACAGAAAGAGCACTACTACTATACTATTTGGGCCAGATAAATAACTTTTATTTTGAACAATCAATAATTGTAATTAGGCCTTCATTAAATCTCTTATGAATTGTTAAAAGCCCGATGCACATAAAAATGTCCGAAATAAATATTTCGTAATATATAGTAAAACAGGTTTTAAAAATCCCTTTTTGATATCTGTTAAAATAATATAACCTGGCCCCTAAAAATGAAATACGGTATGCTTATGTATACATGGATAGGTATCTTTACTCCCCACTAACATTAACTTACATATTTTATTCTTTTAAGAGATTGCATACATTTGTGTACTGTATCTTTATATATTATGGTACTAGTGTATGTGTAAGTCTATGCAGTACAAGTATATTAACTTATTTGACTGCATTTATCAAAGAGACTTGAGATAGGGAAAAAGTCAAGTCAAGTCAACTGAACTGAACTGTAGGGAAGTCAACGCAACGTGTAGGAGCTTAGCCAAAGCCAATCCAATCCAAACCAACTTTATAGAAGACAACTGGCTAAACGCTATGCTACAACGAAACCAGGAGGCTGACAGCCTAAGACCCACATTAATATACAATATAACTTGTATTTGTATACCTACACCTATCTATATAATCTTTATATGCAGTAAAGGAAGGGAACGAAGTAAACGAAGCGATGCCATGCAATTCTATAGCAGATATATCAGACCAGGGCAAAAGCTCCAATGTGCAAAACAAGTTGGCAGCTGGCATGGCATGGCATGGTAAATGCTAAAGCAAGAGAAGGAGCAAGTTCTTTAGCCTTTAAGCCTTATATCTGTATTGGGTATATTATTTGCACTTTTTGCACATTTGCAAGAGAATTTAACGTTAGTTAGCTAAGGTTACTTTATATTACGTATAACTGATAGATATAAGAAGGTTAGCTAAAGTAAGATTCAATTCTGTTCCATTGTGTTTGGAGTTTTACGTTAGTTTCTGCCTTGCAGTTGCATATATTTATTTTCTGTCCTGTTCTGTCCTCCTCTTATTACAATTACAATACTATGGCTTGGCCTAGTGGGATTTCGTTAGCTTTAGCTTTGGTTTAGATTAGACCTACGTTTACGTTAGCCCTAAAGCTGTTATATACACACATATAAAAGTTAAAGTTAAATAACTCAACTCTTTCCAAAGTACATTACTGTTCTTGCAGTACCTATTATTTCTGTAACTCAAAAGACAATAATAAAATGTAAAGTTAAACCAAGCCAGTCCTTTTAAGTGTATCGTGTATTCCGCTATTGCATATTCACTTTATTGCTATGTACTACTACTACGTAAAGTAATACTACTTCATAGGTATTCTAATTCTGCATACTACACAACACTACACATTAATAAAGTATTATAGTTAGTTTTGCTGCGAGGCTTGCCATAACTGCACTAACTAGCATTTGAAAACAACGAGACGAGGAAAACACAAAAAGACATTAGATTTATATCCAATTCATTGTTATTAATGTTACGTATAGAATTGAAGGGAATAATAAGCCACACTCTAACTCTAACTCTAGTCCATTAAGTAAGTAAGGATGAGGCAAAAGGCAAGTCAAGAACTTCCCTAACATAACAATAAGTTTCGTTGCCAAACTTTGGCATGCATTTGGCTTTGCCTTCACTTCAATCCACTTCACTTGACTTTGACTCGACATACAATAATACAACCAAATACCAACTAAAGCTAAAAATTATTAGTTAGTTAGTTAGGGAAGTTTATTATGAGCGAAGGCACTTACGAGTTTAATTTCTTTGAAGGAATCTTCTTTAAGTTTTGCTGCTTAATTTGCTTTTTGAGTTTTTTACGATTAGGAAGTTTCTTTAGCATTATTTAATTATACCTTCCATTCCAAACTGTATTCAGCAGTGACAGTCATTTAATTTCATGTCCTGGCTTGGCTTGACTTGTGAATTTGCAAATTGTAATTTCTATTCCGTATTCTGTTAGACAATTAAACAAATATTAGTGTCTCTTTGCATATTTTCTCTTGTGTTCTTTTATAAGGAGGTTTTTGTATACATACTAAGTATTTAAGAAGAATACTAAGGTACAGATGCAAATATAACTTAATATAAGTATTAGCAAATAGTCAGTTCACTAATAGTAATGCAAGACCGTAAAAGTAAAGTCGTTTTTATATCTATAGTGATAGGTATGTACATAAATGTAAAACGAACACTTGAATCTTGTATCTTGAATCTCAACCTCGAACTTTTTTCACTTGTTTCTTTTTAAAACATTGTAACATAACCATATTAGGGCAGTTGACAGATCTCGCCTTGCCTTGTCTTGTCTTGACTCCTATCTATCTGTCACGTTGTAAATGTGGTGTGTTTCCTTTTCTATTCTAAATACATATATATGTACATATGTACTACGTACGCACTCACGAGTGCTTCTTATTTATGATAACTTGGTAATGTATATGGTATAGTACATGAAATATAATCGTGAATAATTTTAACTTCTGCTTGAAACAATTATACTAATCACGAAATTAAAATTGCGTGGTAGATTTTCGTGTAAATTGTGTATCACACCAAGATAAATGTCCTTATACACACTTTCTGTTGCTTTGCAAGTAATTTTGGTAATATAACACTACTCACTTTTCGTTTCGTTCTGTATAAGTGCGTATCACCTACAGAACTCTTTATTTCTGTCCTGTGTACCCTTGCTTGCCTGTCTCTGTCTTGCTTTCTAGAATTAGTATGTAGTAATTTTTGACTTGCTCCGTAGGAAATGTCAATTCGCTCAACTCAAGTCAGATTCCTCAGGTAAATGTGAATGTAAAGATGTGCATAGTAGATGAAGACGCAGAATATAAACGAAAACGGAGCAGTAATATATTCTACACAAAATCATGCTCTAATATGAAGGAAAATGTAATTCCCAGAATAGTAATGTACGCAGACGAGTAGTCTATATACTAAAGAAGATGAATCTTCTGATTTTATGGCGCTTGTCTGAATGTATTTGCTTACCGAATTTAGTTTTGAAGATTTTCTTTGAAGTGTGAGCAAATTCTTAGTATTTTTCGAGATTAATATTAATATATTATGATGAGGAGGCGATTGTAACTTGTGGGAAAGAAAATATAAACTAAAGTGGTCTATTCATGTATATGTAGCTACTATAGTAGATTCAGCTTACTAGATATTTTCTGTCTGCGTCTGGTCTAGTATATTGTGGCATGGTGTTGGTGTTTATTAAGTAAGTTACAGCATGCTCCTTTGGCCTTTTACTTAAAGCTAAGATGTTATTATCTCTCGTATACAGGATTATATTGTAGGTATAACATATACTTATATGTATTTCTAGGTAACCTTAGCTTACTACTAGCATATTACTAATGAAAATAAAAACTTTTCTTTGTATCTGTATTTAAGCGCTATCCGTAGTACCTTTTTACCTGGTTTCTTTTGGTCTTTGTGTAATGTCTTCGAATTATAGTAATAACTATAAAAGTGCATTTACACTATAACTACTTACATACTTACAAAGAGACTTTAGGTACATATCTGTAGATAGGAGATAGCAAGTACCTACTTAATAGAGACGATTTCTTTTATTGTTAGCACATATTGTAAATGTACAACGCATCAGTAGATAGTAGATACAGGCTTACTTTACATTGGGAGACATGATAATATTGTATTAAACTATATATCTAAGTCAAGTCAAGTCAAGTAAGCAACTGCTGTGCTATGTATCTACTATGCAATGGTTTGATTTGGTTAGTTGGATGTTGAATACAGATATTGAGTCATGCAATATAAGCAATACACGCCATACATACCAGGTATACTTATCAGTTCAGTCGCCAGGCCAGTACCAAATAAAGTTACATATACTTTACATACACAGATATTCGTACTTAAGTGTACTTATGTAGTAGTATGTGCAAGAAACCAATATAAAATGGTATAAAATATATAGCAATAGCAATACCTTGAAATGTAACGCCTTACTATTTATCTGTATAAAGTCAAAAGACAGAGCATAACAGAAAGAGAGAAGGAGAGAGGATTCAATTCAAGTCAACCCAACAAAACTCAAGCTTACTCTACTCTAGTCTACTACCTTAAAGAAAGGAAGGAGCAAAGCAAAAGCAACTTCTCCTTAAACTGACAGTGTGAGAGATTTCTTCAACTAAACTATATAGTAGGTAGCCTAAACCTAGGTAGGTAGTCTAGGTAGGTATTCTAACAATAAGTTTGTATAATATAGCAACACTTTGATATTTAAGTGTTAAAAACTTTAACCTAGCTGTATAACTATGTACAAGGTGGGACTATATAAATACCTTTACAAATAAGAGCTCACCCATACACGAGTTTTTGAAATTTAATTTAAAAAAATTTTGGTATATAATTTTTGACAACTTTGCAAGCTAATTTTGCTGAGAATATTATTATGAATACAACACGGTCTCACGTAAATCGAATCTGGACTCTTCAAATGAAAACTTTTAGATTATCTGAAAAATCTTCGTGTGTATGATTAATCTGCGTACAATTTTTGACTACATTAAATATTATTCACTAATTGTTTTCAATTTATGTATCTTTGTATATACTATTTTGACTTATTATCATATTTGTATTTCCATTAAATCATTTTTTATGCCTGATGCGGGAAATAATTGGTTATTTGTACTGAGCAACTTGACAATAAAGCCTTGACGTGATTTGGTTTTGATGAGACAGACTGCATTTTAAACAAAATAATATAAACCGAATTGCAATAGCCACACGAAAAATTATAGAAAATGTTCGATTAGATGACAAAATCATATTGCCCGACCCTGTAGAATGAAGCTACCTTTAGATTTACATTCATACATATTATATAGTAAACACGGAGAACATAACACAAAGACAAGACGGCTTGGTTCGGTACTACCTAGACTAAACTTGCGATAAAAGTACATCATACAATACAACATTTCTTTTACTTTACCCTAGCGAGGTACTTCTTGTATCTTGTACCTACATAAAGTCAGTCTATGTTGTATGTATACCATAAAAAACAGGATTCTCCCTAAGGCTCATTTGACAGACGGAGGATGAGGTTCTTCTCCTAAAGAATACTTATACAATGTTACATATTATACATATGATATAGAAAACTACTTACTATTTTATACTGTTTATAATACATAACACTATTACAGATACAGTTTAACTTAAACAATAGTATACTGCAATAATGGCTAAGCGTATTAGTTACAACATAGTATGTATAATCCTAATTCTCATTCTTACATATACATATATATCATATATCATAATTATATGTACAATTAATAAATGTACAATTCATCAGGTAGCACCTTTACTTAAGCATACATGCGTAATTATACACATCTATGTTTTAACTGCGTTTATACATCATCCAGGACTACTAGGTACACTTACTACCTTTTATAGAGCTTAGGCAGAACTATGCATCTTCTTCTCCCACAGTCGACCAGGCCAAATTTAACTCTAAAAATTGTAGACAAACTAAATAAGGATCGCAAGCCAAAAATTCACTTGTAGTAAAGAAAATTGAATCAGGATTGTATATATAGGATGTAAGCAAGTATAAAGTTGCTTCTGCTCATATGTATAGAATTTATTTTAGTTTCATTTTGTTTTTGTGGTTTGATTCGATTTAGTTTTAGCTATTACATACAATTACTAGTTATAAGAATTGTTAGGTAAGTTTAGAGAAGATTCAGTTTTACGTAGTGGTTGAGTTTGGGCTGGCTTAGTTGTACTGTAAGTGTGTGGGATGCAATTCTGTGGTGTAGGGAATATGGTTGCATTAATGTAGTGGAAGGATGATGGGAATTGGGAATAAATGGAGTAAACTTGAGTAGCATTAGCAAGAGATGGAAAGGATGTGCTTGCTTTATATTTGATGTTGATCTGCTAAAAAGGCGTTGTTGTGTATTACGTGTGTTATACAATGGATGGATATTGCTATTGCATGTCTTCTAATCGTGCACATCTTATAAATAAAGCTAGCGCAACGTAAAACGTAGTACACACAGATTAAATAAAAATTACTACATTATTATTAAACTTTGTGGTAAGTAAATAGCTTTGAATTGAGTTCAATTCAGTTCAGTTGCATTGGATAGCAGTGTACCGATTGTGAGAAGATGAGAAGAGAAGTGAGAACGGAGAACAGAACACAACGAGCCGAGTTTAGTTTCCATTCCTTATGGTTTTCTAACTTTGTTCATCAATTGCGTTTCATCCTGGGTGTTTAAATAGTTAAACTCTCTTTTGCTCTTTAGCTAAAAGTATCTAATCTAGCTTGAAATCATTAGATGAGCCATTAACTTATTTACGTCTTATTTAGAATGTTTACGTTCCTCTTTAAATTGTTTTCAGAGCACAGTTTCCCTTATTTATCAATTTCTTAGGTGTTAGGTGTTAAATGGTACAATTTTATTGATTATTTACATGATAATCGTTGTTCCCAGGAAGTGAAACGGACTTTTCAAAATCTTTTTAACTGTAAACATTTTTTTAGTATACAATCATGGATCCTTATAATGGATACCAATTGCTTGGTTGTAATTTCATGTAAATTGTTAAGATAAGAGCGAAACATCAATTTTATTTTTTAAGCAGAATGTAACTGCTACCTGCAACTTTAATTATGTAAAATGTACATTATATTTTGGATCCAAACATTATTTATTAGTTCATTGTAGTAATAGTTTATGGATGTAATATATGTAGGTTAATTTAATGGGATTAGCTCCTTCATATCAATTAAGTAATCATAATTCTATGTCTATTCATAAATTAATATGCAAAAATAATCGGATTTTGTACTACCTAGAGAGTTTCCTGGAAAATTCCGAATTTTTTATATTCTGATTAATATGGTTATGGACAGCAAATATTCAAAGCCAAATTTTAACTCTAATAGTATTGTGCTAACCTACTCACAAGAAAGATGCACAGAAAAGATTCATCTTCAGATTCGACTCTATACCATTTAAGTACTTTTATTATCCTACTTTCCCTCTCGGCGTATATAACGTTTCAAATCATCTTGATTCTTGACTTGACCCACCCAGAAAGTCCATTTCAGACCAGTTAGAAAATAACTTTTGGTATGGCTCTGGCTATAATAGGTGCAAGTTGCGTGATACTTCCTACTCCTACCAAATAAATCTTATTAAATGCAAAATGGATTTTAATTTCGTAATAAATTAGCCATAGTTAGATTATTGTATAATGTCTAATGACAATTATTTGTTTACGTTTACCTGAACTCATTTTACATATAAGACAATAACGGACACTTCATACGGCAGTAGTGTGTTGTAGTTTTCAATTGATATATTGTTTGTATAGAAAGTTGTTATTGTTTACTCTTTATGTTACAGTTGCTATTAATAAGAAACTTTTATTCATGTAAGATAATATTGAAAATGGATTAGCGGTTGCAGATTACAAATATAAGTATCTTCATATAACTCAGTTAGTTATACTAAGTATTCTACAGAAAGAAATTGAGGAAGCTGACGTTTATTTAATATCAAATTACATGGAAGATTCGACATACTACATAATTCTTTGTATCCCATAAATATAATGGAAATCTGAGTTCCATTTTATTTTCATTTTAAAACCATTCCTATTTATTACTTATTATGGTCCCTACTTGTAATTTTCCGCATTCTGTAACAATTTATTTTATTACACTTAAATTCCAGGTTGAGCACTTGAAGTTCTTAATGATGGTTTATAAAAGTGCCATACGATACAACCAAAATAGTTGTCTTGAAAAAGATAATATTTGTATACGGATATTCACATAAATAATCCCGAGACACTTTTCTTTCTAAATACTAAATATGTACGACTAGTCAATTAAAAATCATCATTTCTATGAAATATTAAATTAGTATAATGATAATATCCTCCTTATTAGAGATTTGTCGTAAAGGTTGTATTTTACAATAAATTCTGAACTTTATGCACCATTACTTAATTATTAAACTGACGTTCTATGGACATTAGACATTAATGAATTAAAAGTTAAGCCTTTAATAATAGTGCATCTTTTCTGTAGCCGTAGAGTAGACTACTAACAGTAATTCAAACAAAGAAGCCAAATTTTTGTAAAGAGCCCTTTAACCTTAAAATTATCTCTATAATTTGTATCCATTTCCCTGCACTAAACATAAGTGGAAGATTGCTTACATGCAATGCAAATGAGAGTCATAATTTTCGTATCTATGTAGGTACTTTAGCTAATGTTACTTTATATTTTATATTCGCACGGAATTGCTTACGGCTAATTGTATGTATATTCCTTTTCCAAAGACAATAGTAAACTGTACAGTTTTTACGATTAGTAGTAATGTATGTAAATGCATCATATTAGTTTGCTTTTCGTGTCCGTGTCTTCGATTCTATCTACATATCTAACTAATATATAAACTATATTACTAATGGAAGGATAAATATGCTCGTACGTTATTTTACACATAAAGAAGTCAAACCAAATAGAAAAGCAATCCTTAACTGTATAACTAATGTAATGTATGTAGCTTGCTAGTAATCGTATGAATTTTATATGTAAAATGTAAGATAAAGTTTTCCTGTCCTATAGCAAGTATACTATTGTACCTTCTTGTCAGTCCTGTCCACTAATCCAATCCACAACAATCCACTTTGCATGTATTATGTACTTACATTTATATTGTAGATGATAATTAGTCCATTTACATTTTACATTACATTATGCCTTCCATCTGACGGCTTCAACGCGTACAGGCCAGGAAAGGACACAAAATGTTCGTGCTCTCGTCAATTTACTTTAGCATTGTTCAGGTTATTATTATTTTAACATTCTATATCCTGACTTGATCTGGCCTGGCCTGGCCTGAACAAAACTGAATAATGGCTACTTTTGTCCTGTACATAAAAACATTGCTACACTTATTTACACTTCCATTATTGTCTTAGTTTCCTTTGGCCACTCATTTAATTTCTTTACAGATTCGAATTTGGAACAATAAGAGAAATTAAAATTATCTTTGTATTTATAGGATACATAATACATATAAAGAGCC
This sequence comes from Tomocerus mixtus, assembly GCA_034694165.1. NCBI lineage: Eukaryota > Metazoa > Arthropoda > Collembola > Entomobryomorpha > Tomoceridae > Tomocerus > Tomocerus mixtus. Next base: position 46,374 of record JAQFYC010000356.1, read on the forward strand.
ATAGTTAGTTATTATTGCTTTTAGCTAGGCAGGTAGTAGTTTAATGTAGCACAGTTTAATGTTTTCGTGACACGGTAGTAAAGTAAAATGCATGAATTACATTAGACTCACTTGCTTGGCCGACAAGACTGACAATCTTGACTCGACTTGACGAGACTTGGAGTTGAACAGTGAACAGTTGAAGTTAAGAGCTTTCTATTCTCAAATTGAATTTCCGAGAACTCATACCATATCACTAAACAACAGTGTTATGCTATCTCGATTCTATTACTATTTATTATAATTATTACTTCATATAAAGCAGTAAATAAGTAATGTAAGTAATCTTTACAAACTCCGGATGGAAATGATTTGATATGTACTTATAGCTTAGTAAGTAGTACAATACAATGTAAGCAAAGCACTGATATTGATACAAAGGTAAATTACATTTACATTACAACACAACATAACATTATTATTACAAATACAATTACAATTATGATGATCCTTTCGATTTCTTTAAGGAACTATTCTTGTGTATCTGTATTCTGTATAGGTACATTCTTTTGTTTGCTAAAAATCGTATCTAATCTATAATTGTCGATATTGCATGTATGCTCATGTAGGTAACAGTGAGCAATTTATGTCAATTAGTAATTATTAACTGTAGTGAGTATACAATATTTTAATTGTGCAAACTTGAGCATGTAATTGTATGCAAACTTATATGTCAGAGGTACAAATTGTCTCACACGGCAAAGAAATCCAATTTTTCGGAGGTTTACAAACGATTACTCAAGAATAACTGTTCTTATGCGGCGGTTTAGGTTTTTATACAAACCTTTCATGTACAGACTTTGTATATGAAATTGTATTTAAGCCCATTCTAATTTCTATTCTGTGAATGCGCCTACATTGATAATTTCACATTCACAAGCAACTAATTAAAAATGGGAAAAATTATAGGATTTATAAATAGTGTCCCTAGCAAATAAATGGTATTGCATGACTCTTACATATATCTGCCTTAACTTAACTTATACTTAGGATATGATATACTCTGTAATTATTCTATGAAATGTAGGTTATAATATTAATAAAGGAGATTGTGTTCTGTTCTATTCTGTTCTTCTTGTCTTGTATCGTGTGCAAAGGAACTATAAAAAACTGTTAAGAGCCCAATGAAGTAGTTCTGATTGCAATTTTCCATTCACAATGTGAAATACCTACGGTTATTAAATATTAAAGCTAACATTTCGCACTTACACATTAAATACTTATAGCTTAGAACACAATAGAGCTGAATCGCTGAATGAATAGACAATCATTGCATTATTAAACTCCTTTCTCACTTTGCCAAGAAAATGCAAGTCTATGCGTAAATACTACTATAATATGTAATACGAGAGGCATTTCACTAAAGTGCTGCTTAAGATACAGTATACACTATACAGTAACGAACACATACTTAATAGTCCTTTGTAAGGCTGTCTTACCTATACTTATAGATTATATACTGTAGTTAAGTGTGGTAGTATAATACATTTAGCATTTATGTCAGCAAATCAACACAATTCAGCTGAAGCCAAGAGAATTCATTCAGATGTAGAGGCAGAGATATAAAAAGGAGAACGTAACATAACGCAAACACAGATTACAGAAGCCTTAGCTTCGTGCGTTTTATTGTGTCTATATATTATGCCAAGTTAATATTGAGGAGATAAAGAGGGATGTGATGTCGTAATGATTAGCACTAATAATAGTCATTATTGGCTAATGCATACTTGTTGCTTAGGACGCAAGCAATAATGTAATCACATGCGTTTATGCATCCATTTCTTAAGTTAACTCATGCCATACGCCATACGTACAAATACAAAACAGACAAACAGCAATCTATAGGTATTTTAAGTATATATTATGCACTTGTAACACAATTTGGTGATGCAAGATGTAACTACTACGTATGATAGTATTAAATAAGCTACTGTGTCATGGCAAGATTTCTTTTGTCTTGAGCTAGCTATGCAAATCTCAAATCAGTTTCATTATAAAATGAAGAAATCATGCATATATCAGTAATTTGCAAATGGTTACATATGCTACATACGCCAGACATCAATCAAATCCATAACAAACAGCAAAGAAAAACAAACGTATCATCTTTCAATGCCCTGAAACCAACCAAATAAAATATTATAGTACAAGAAGACATTTTTTATTCTTATGTGAAACCTATATATTTATTTGCTAAAATATTATCTCCTTCCTATTGAAACACAAAACTACAAGTTACATACGTCTTAATGACTAAAAGATAGTGTTTTTCGGAAAGTCCTTTAAGAAAAGATACTGGCAATGTGGCAATTGTTTTATTTCATTCGTCTACTGCATACTCCGTATATTTTGTAACTGGCATGCAAATCGCTGAAGGAGACAATAACCAATGAATCTGTTAGAAGTAGTTACACATATATTTATCGATACTTTGTTTTCATGCTAATGGCATTAAATATTGTTTCCCCCATTAATAATTAATCTAAGATAATAAAATAATTAATATTACGAGTAATAAAATACTAAGTCCGTTTTTACAGGCAAAAGGGTATAGTATTTTAGGTATTTACTAACTACGGCAATCCGCCAAAGAATCCACATTAAACAATTCAGGGACATCCTTTCAAAATGATTACATGTAAAAATAACAAATCAAAATCATAAAATCAAAACTAGTATTATACTAATGCCTATGTATACAGAAAATTTGAATGATCATGGTCACAGTATAGTATAAAGACTTGGGCTATACCTACAATATCTAACTAAGCCACCCACATAATAAAATTAAATCAGTTCTGTGTGTTGCTAAAATTATTGGTGTATAAAGAAACATGGCTAATTAAATGCGGATATAAAATAAAATGCAGCGAAACAATGTCGGCGAAGGCAAAAGAGAATTACATAATTCATTCATTCATTCTTACCACAGGAAAACATTGAGTTATTTGCGTGAGAAATACATAAACCAATGAAGCAATTTTGCAATAGACAATAGAAATGCAATTAGATAATAAATACATTTTATTTTTAGATGTATGCACTTGCAGTTTTTGTTTACGCATTTATTTAGCTACTTAATGGATGTATTTTATTAATGAACTTAACATTATCAGTAGAGTAAGTAGAATGTTAATTAGTAGAGGTTACAATAAAAATGTTAGCAAAAATAAACATCATGATCTATATTTACTAATTGTCTTATCAATGAACCTATTCCTTATCCACAAGGCAAGTAAATCAGCTATTCTGTACTTGTTAGTGAATATCCTAGTATATTTACTATTTCATCAATACTATCCTTTGTGTTTCATATAAGTAATACGTCATAGGATTCATCCTAATTTAAGATTCTTAGATATTTGAGGTTGTACTTCCTCAGATTACAACATAACGAAGCAGTAAGAAATAGTAAATCTGAGTATTCAATCTTGAATTCAAATGAAATGGAAATCAGGTTAATTAATAAATATAATAGTGTAATACATAATATTGTGGTTTAATGGATTGCAAGAGGAATTATTAAAATCGTTTCTATCCTTAAATCTTAGGTCAAAATGATTTTATGTACTAATAATTGTATAAGTAATATGTTTCTACATTGTAATCAAGAGGAAATAAAAGTACGTGCCAAAAATAAAAATAATCTTTTAGAATGTAGTTATAGTAGTAATGTAATGTAGTAATGTAATGCAGTTATAGCTGTACATTATGTTAAACGTTTGGTTTCTTTTATGCTGATATTTATGTAAAATACAAAATTTAAATGGCTGATACTACTATTGGGAAAAAGATGACAAATAAAAATTTGACTTTTGGCAGTCATAATTTTTTTCCCAAATAACAAAAGGAATTTTTTGCTTTGACCCACTTATTGTAGCTCCCAAGCAAGTTCCTAAATGCCATAATGTTTTAACAAAATTTGTATACTCATGTACGGGATAAAATACCTTCGGAGACACTATAATTATATAATTTAGGTTGGGTTATTGCTCATCACTATTTACGGTGACACATAACACAATAAAATAAATTAGCAAAATTCAATTTTTGCAATTAGCTATTTAAATTATACTTAGTAGGTAGGTAGTAATTGCGCTATACTAATTTATTTAAAGCAAATTCATCAACATCAATAGTTGAAGTCTGGAACTCTAAAACAAAATGCTATGAAATGTATGGCCATGGTCATCATTCATTTTATTTCGATAGGAAATGACATTTCAGAATAGTGAGACAGAATATAGAAATAGATAAAAACTCACTACTCATCTTCATTTATGAATATGCTATATATTGACAAAATCATAAATATTAACCTTGGATTGTAATATAAAAACAGCTAAAATTGTGCACATTGAAGAGGGACTTGAAAAATACAATAAAATGTCGAAAGTATCAGCTGCATTAATTTTGACCTTTGGGTTCGGACTCGTATGGAGTCAAGTGACTGTTCCATGTCGCAAAACCACAATAACACCAATGAGGAATTTTGACATTGATAAGGTTTTATTTTTTTTAATAATTGTTTCTTATTTATACATTACTTCGAATAAAAATGACAAACTAACAATTATTATGTAATATACACTCTATATACTTTCTGTATGTAATATAAGTATTATACATTGGGGTTCCTCTTTCTAATACATTTTAATCGTCCTTTAGTTTACAGGGAAGGAATGGTACGATATAGCATTCATAACTAGTTATATGAATGTATCGGGCCCAGGAGAAATAAATAAATCTTCAGATTATAAATGTCCCAGTATGAGTGTTTCAGAAAGCGAGGTCCCGGGTGTATACAGAGTTAACCTAGTGTAAGCATCATTTTGTTCATTTTGTGTACAATTTACGTAAAAATATTATTAATAATATGTAATAGATCAACTAATTAAAATGTGTATTTTGTATGACATAAAGCAATTTAATTTTGCCTGATGCATTTACTTAAACAGTATACAGTTAGTAAAGGACAGCACAGAAGAACATCACAGTAATCTAATCCACTTAAATCTTAAAGAAACTGCTGTGAACTATTACACACTGCATAAGGGTTAGCGTTAAAAAAATTAAACCGTTTCATATCCTGAACGAAAATATTCATATTTATATGAATATTACTATATTATACTTATAAGTATTTTCTCTAACTAACAATAATTTTACAGGAAACGGAACTGACATCATTATTGACACTGATTACAAGACTTGGGTTCTTACTTATGGCTGTGCTATTTATGATGGAAAAACTTACGAATATATTAACATCAAAAGTCGGACCAGAGCTCTTGACAAGGCAGTATACGACAAATTAGTTTCTAGGGCCATAGATTTGGGGTTTGCCAAAGATAAACTAGTTTTAGAAAATCAATCCGAATGTGGAGAAACACATATGTAAACGAAGCGATACACATTCTACTGTACTCACATAAAATGATTCATACATAATATAATGATATTTACTTTCTCTCATCAAATTTTCTAACTTGATTTAATATTCTGTAAACTGTAAAAACGAAGTGAATAAAATCAATTCCAAATGGAAGAGCTGAATTACTGTATCTATATACTCACCTTTAAGTTTATCTAATTATATACTACATCTATAGTGATTTAGAAATTATTATAGAATTACAATTTTGTGAGACCTAAACTGATTTGGATTGTCATTAATAAATTCGATGAAAAATAGCAATAATAATTTGAATCGTTACATTCATAATACGAGGCATAGTACAAACAAATTAATTAACGATAACTGAATAAGATATGCGCGATACATTGGCACGATGAAGTGCCAAATCATTTCATTCCCCACTCCCCACTGTAGTTTATATTTAAATATTAGCATGAACAATGAAAAAAATTTGTGCACTGAATATTTATTCAATAAGAACGCTACAGTCCCAGGACGCTACAATTCTGTTCAGGGTTATTTTGTTGGTGTATTTAAGTATATCAAAGAAAAAAATTATATAAGTTCGTTCATGTAATGAAAATCTATAGGGCAACTATTATTTATTACTTGAATAAGCATTAGTTATGTATGTTTTCTGTAGGATGTAGAATATTGCTGAATAGACGAAATTGTCATGTATCAAGCAATAATAGGGAGGATATGACAACAAATTAATTTCAATTAAAAAATCTATCATAAAATTGTACGTTCCATTATTGTGCATTATTTAGAATAATTTTGTACAACATTTATCCTCCAGGCTTCCATATTTATTTATAAAAGACGGGACGACGCGTATGTGAGAGCTGCATTTCCCAAAATGAAGACTTTTCAAACTATTGTCGTGCTGTTTTTTATTCAGCAGCAGGTATTAGGAAAGTACATAAATCCTTGCAGTAAAACTACGGAGGTGACCCCGTTAAAGGACTTCGATATAGAGAAGGTAAATATAACAAACCTTTGTCATCTCCATATTTAAATAGCAAAATAAACAAGATAAAAAATATTTAATTTTGGATTTTTTACTCAATTGCAGCTTAAGGGGAAAATATGGTACGATATTAAATACGGTGATACACTATCCATGGATGTGATACATAATCTAACGGATCCTGAGCAATCTTCATGCCCGAGCATGAATATTAGTGCTACTTCCGTCCCTAACGTCTATCGAGCTACTTATACGTAAGATTAATGTCTTGGGCTTGAATGAGTCAAAACTGGTTTTTAATTTTAAATAAATGTTCATGCACATAATTTTCTATATAATTTCCAGTTTTATAAATTTAACTGACCATGAATACTACTCCTATGATAACGTAAATTTTGAAGCAGAGAGTGAATATCCAGCAGTTTTTCATTATGGAAAAAATGGTAGACAAACTTTTTGTTTGGCCCATACTCTTTAATTTCAAAGTATTTGTATACCTAAAAAAATTATACAAACGAAAACAATATTTATATCAGTACTTAGACAATAATTTGTCGTTTACAGGAACAACGTATGAGGATACGAATATAGTTGTTGGAACAGACTACGAAACGTGGTTGCTAACATATGGTTGTTTTGAATACGATGGAAAAACAGAGCAATTTGCTACAATTAGGGGCAACAAACGGACAATGGAGAAAAGCCTTCTTGATGAAGTTTCAATTAATTTAGAAAAGCTTGGATTTTCTAAGGAAAAAATCTCCCTTGCCGGCCACAAAGGATGTTAATAAAAAAAGTACATCCAATTAATCCATGTAATTACTTTATCCTGATATTTTTGGAGGAAATGAAACTATCTGAACATTAGATAAATAAATAAAGGAAAAAGTATTACTTCCGTACATTATATAAGCATTGTCAAGAAAGTTGATCATCGTTGCCTTTTATTTAACTAGCCCATTATGAAGTGCATTGCATCATGAATCTGTGAATTGCAGCTTGCAGCTCAATGTTATACATTTTAATTATGCAAGTTGAATATATAAATGCACCACAAAATGAAAATTTTGAAACAAAAATTTCTACTTTTGTGCAGTCGATAATTATTTTAGAGTTTTTAAATACCTACTCATCGTTATAGTATAGTAAGTAAATATTAGTAATATAATGTGAATTTGAAAAAAATAACACAACACAAAACAAGAATATTACCTTTATTTGTATACTATACTAGCTACATAATAAATGGTCTTACTCATAAATGTGTGGATTTTGTAGAGAATCATTTTACTACGCATCGAACAAATTAATTGTCTCATCTTCAAAGGTCAAGTTGATTAGTGAATTAAATACAATTAAATTAACAAAAATAAATTAGTTGCAGAAACAACAAATATTTGTGAATTGCAAAATTAAAACTTTTTCGTTGTTTAGAATCTATGCTTTACTTTTGTATAGATAAGATGCATTTTTAGTATATTCAGCAAAGTAAACTCAATAGGCATGGGACAAATACTTCTATCTCCATTGTTAGCTCAAGAATGACAGTCGAAAATAATTAATAGATCATAAAATAGCATCCGAAGTCAGAGTGTGTATTTGTAGCATAAAATCGAAAATATTTTATGCACTATATGCAGTGCTACAAATAAAAAATAAATAATTATACAGAAACGCTATGTATATCATTCAACAGTTACATCATGCCTTTGTGTGAACACAAAATAATGTCGTCATTCGTACAATGAAATCATAACAGAAATGGAAAAACAAAATGACATTCAAATTGTCACACAAATAAATGTCTACTCATTTTGCACTAAAGCAGTCTTTTATTAGCTACAATTTTTCAGTACTAGTTTGTGGTAAAGAATGATTGATGACATCATTTAATAAGCTTACCATTCAATTGTACTAAATATAAAAGGAAATTACAAAAACATTTTAAATGTAAAATTGCATTTATTTATCTACCTTAAGCATTCTAGTGTGCATGACATTGAATTTGTATGTGTGGGTTAATTTGGGAAACTATGATGTTCCGAATTAAGTATTTGGCCCTGATGTATATACTTATTATATATCGAAACTAATTATGATGTCGAGTCGAGTATATATGGTGCATTTCAAGAGTTTAGTATGTAAAGGAATTGTAAACCTCGAATCAAATCAATATCATTCATTCGAGAATTTCAAGTACCATAATGAAGATACTTAATACATTTTTCGTGCTACTATTCATACAGGAAAAGGCTTCTGGAAAATTCGTAAATCCTTGCAGTAAAACAACGGAGGTGACCCCGCTTAAGGATATCGATTATGAGAAGGTTGCAAATATAATATTTAAGTTAATAAAAGTAAAAGTGGCAAAGAACATAATTTATGGTTAACGCAACAAATACACTTTCTTTTAGCTGAAAGGAAAAGAATGGTATGACATCAAGTACGGCGATACATTACCCCCTGATATATTAAAAGATTTAACACTGGGTGAAACGTTAAAATGCCATAGTTTTAATCTGTCATCCACTTCATCCCCTGATGTAATCGGAATAACTTATCGGTAAGTTTTATAACACTGAATACTGAGTAGCTAAAACTATTCTATTTGTCTGCTCATCCAATTTTAGTGGTTCAATTTGTATAAGCCAAGTAACATTAGGAGCTTTGTCTCCTTTATGTGAATGCTGTGTCTGTCTGGGCACACGAGGGATACCTCCTTTTTTACATTGAGTACCATAGTTTATTATTCTTTTGTAAATTCCAGTTACTTTAATATTACTGATAACCGCTATGAAACAAATAATGATTATACTCTACATTCGGAGAAGGAATACCCAGCAGTTATTCATTACGGATTCGATGGTACAAAAGGCTATTTTTTACACTTTGTATGGCCTTAAATTATTGTTGCACAAAAATAATGTATTTCTCATTTCACATCGTATTTAGGAACAATAGAAAACGACGAGACGAGCATAATGATTGGAACAGACTACGAAACGTGGACGCTGACTTACTCATGCTATAAGCACGAAGGAAAAATTGAAGAGTCTGCTATGATCAGCAGCAACCAAAGAACAATGGCGAACGACATTCTAGATAAACTCTCAATTGAATTAGAAAAACTTGGGTTTACAAAGGAAACTATCACTCTGGCCAATCAGAAAGGGTGTTAATAATTTTATTAACTGTATCATTCTACATATTATATGAATCTAATTCTAAACCAATTGCGCTAACTGTATTTTGAAAATAATTAAAAATAAAATGCATTTTATCTGTACCTATATTTATAAAAAGTATCAATATGTCTTAGACCAGACCAGACACAGGAGACTCTATGTGGCTCCACTTTGGCCGCACATTTGATTTTTAACTATTTATGAACGAAAGACAATGAAATTTATTTCTTATCTAAAGTAGTTTTCAATAAAATTCAAAAAGAGTTGTTAAAAGGAATCTTAAATGCATTCGCACAGATCACTGAGCTTGGTGACACTGTGTGCCTACGACATTGGCTTTCATTTGAGTATAGATAAATATCACTTATTATTGCAGCTTAATATTTTTAATTTCATTGGGGCATGTGGAATATAGTACAAATTTACATCACAAAATAAAATTTTGAAACAAAAAATCTCATTGTTAGTTCAAACGGTCAAGCTAGTTACCTACGAATTTAAATTATAGTCGTTCTTATGAATATTTTTTCAGTAAAGTAGATTTTTCTGATTTTTTAAGTCATCCATGTAGACCTGGTAGACCATTTGGCACTTGTCATTGAGATCTTCGAAATTCTCTTGCCAAATAGTCAGGTTATTAAAAGAGTCGAGTAAACTTGTTTGTATAGTTTTCTGAAACGCGGTTATAAAATGATATCCATTCACCATGCAGTCCAAATCTTTCATCAGAGAGTAAACGATGAGTTCGTTATTGGGTTGTCCTGGAATAATGTAAACAGGATGGTGTACCAAATCCTCCTCCCTGAAAACAACTTCTTCCAAAAGATATTTAAGGCGAGAGCGATACAACCTTTTCAGCTGGGCTGTTTCAACAAAAATTTTCTTCAGGAATATTTTGTGGCTTTCGATGATTTTGCACACAATTTTAGTTTTCTTGGTAATCCCAAGTAAACTCATTTCAGCTTTGTCCAATACAGCATAGCAATTACCGTTCGAAGCATTAGGTATCTCCATCGCTTTATTTATGTCATAATAGATCTTCTCCAGGTGATCTTCCCCGTTTCTCTCCAATAGCAGATAATCTTTGTGACTCGACATAACTTTCCAAATTGGATACATATACTTCTGCTTAACCTCCTCAGGCTCCAAGGTACGCATGGCTCTTATTAGATCATCTTCTGGTTGACTGATAAAGGTCAAATACACAATATCACATTAATTAGGACTTTTTTATCAAAGGACAATTTATCATCTTTTTAATTTAAAAAGGTGATTATTTTGTATCATATGTGAAGAACTTATTTATATGAACAATATTTAACATTAAAAATGGAAATACTACATAATTGTCATACATTGTCTCTGATGAGTTTGGAAACATACAACAGAGAGAGTCGTACGAGAGTTTAGAGCCTCCCATATTGTGTACCAAATTAATTGATTCCTGATGAAAGGATGTAAGAGGAATATTTATTGACGAATGTATATTTTAAAGTATTTTTGTTGACATCATATCGGACAGAAATATTACATTAGCAAATAGTGTATCCAAAAAAATTGGCCGATATGATATTTTTGTAAATTCGTGTGATATTTTCTTTGTAACCATACAAGAAACATGTATCGATGGAAATTCTGATTCCATGGCACTGTTTGAATTTAAAGCTCCTAATATCTGAGCATTTTTATTACATGTAGTGCTCTATAAAACACAAAAAATACACTACTTCAGTAAATTAAGATACATAATAGTACTTCTCCTAATTATATATTATCTGAATGTTACATATATAACTAATGCACATTTCCTGTACGATTTTGCATACAAAATGCACGAATATGACTAAATACGATCTATTCCCAATTATCAGCGACCAATCTACATACTACTAAATATAAGTATACCTGCTATTTCTCGCACTCTGCCATTACTCATTTTGGAATCATAATGCCCGTGAGACTGCAGTCGTTACATCCATCCACAAATCCTACCCAAGATTTTGTTTCTCCATCTGTACGCTTATTTTATTTAATATAATATCAATGTAATGGTTATAGATTAGCAAAACTTTTTATATACGGTCGTATTATGATTGTGACACTTGTTTAAGTGGTACATGTAATGATATAGTTATGAATATCTTTTGCAGCTCGTTTGGCAGTTGAAAATTTCCAAAATAGTATATTCCCTGATCTCGACACTTATTACAGGTCAGTTATTATATGTTGCTGCCACTGCCAAGTCGTCATCAATTTATACACTTCTGGTAGCCTTTGCAGTTTTCGCAAATGGATGTCGCATGGAAGTTGGTGATGTTATTACAATAGAGTCAGTAAGTAAGAAAAATGCTTCTTCAGAAAAATACGCTATTAAATAATTTCATACAAGATTATTGCTTCTAATTTGAGCCTTCGTGCATGATCCTTTATATTATAGATGATTGACATTGTCATTGACCATACCCTTATGATTGCATCATTTCTATGCAATAGTTCAAAATGGAACTTTAGTTTTCATCATGATGCGTCCAAACCTGTTGAAATTGAAATTGATGCAACTCAAAATCTGGATCCACTATTTTTAGATCCAATGGCAAATGATACTAGTTCAATTTTAACAGACATTAATGGCTGGATAGTCACATTGCAAATAATATCATGTCTTTGGAAACATTGCACAATTTTTTGGATTTACGAAGACCACGTAGAAAATCGAAAGGCAATTGAAGGCGAAAATTTCAATAACTTGGTCAAAGGTCCTCTGGAAGCTTTTGTAAGAATTTTCAAGGAAAATAATGCGATCTAGTCAAAATGCGGTTACAAGATTTGTTAATGAACTTGGATTATTCATCTTTCCCATTTATTTGTAGGTTTATAAGTTGTACGACAACGTAGATAAGGCTTTCTTCTGTACCTGGATCTGTTGTCTCATGGTGGCTTTCGAAGGCATTTGGTTTGCTTTCATTTTGACTTTGATGACCTATCATGAATTGCTTGGGGATCTAGTCTTTTATTTATTCATTTTAATACCGTTCATCGTGGGAGGTTATATTATTATCAGAGAAGCTGTGAAATTTCCAGTTATTCAAAATGCCAGCAGATTTTCGACGGAGATGGTTAGCCTTTTCATGCAATTATTAAGTATCGGAATACAAACTTTATGGAAGTTTACTGTCTGTCTGTCTTTACAAATAATATTTGCATTTAACGATATATTTTTTTGCTTTATCCAGGTTTTAGTGACAGCAAACATTGTAACCGTTATGATTGGTTATTCGTGGTATAAAATGTCCCAAGCACTGTTTAGTGAGTCATTTAGCAAGGAAGAGCCTTTAGCAGGATATCTTACTTTGAGAAACAGCGTCACCCTATATTTTGACTGTGTGGTATTTGTTAATATGTATATATTAAATGGAGTCATCCAGGTGATCTTTATGGGAATATATATGACTTATGATGGACTACGATCTTTATGGGCTCTGTTTGTGTAAAATGATAAAATAAATATATAATTAAAGATATTTAATTTCAAGTTTTCCATAATTAATTTCATAATCCATAATTAATTATCTTGATTCTAATTTCACTAGTTTACTTTTCAATGAAACAAAAAGCAGTCCCTTGAATTAAACTAGGTTTAGGTAAATTCGGGTAAGTTATTTTCTGATTAATCGTCATTGTGCCATGAAAATCAATGAAATCATTATTAAATGTAGTCTAGTCGTATAATCTTTCAAACACGATTTGCTCATTCCATTACAGTTCCAGCGATGTGAACTTTACCCTATCAATATAATAATATGGAGCGCGTTTTTTCTACTGAAATTGAAACAGTTTTGCATTTCCATCGCCAAAATGATTATCCCAAAAAGTTACAAATGAAATCGATCTATTTTGTGTAATGATTTTACTTGATTTTAAATGGACTACTCATAATACTCGCAGGTAGGAAGTAATTTCCAACTTAACAATTGTAAGGCTCAAACTATGTCATAATTATCCAATATAAATGCTAATTATGACATTTTAAATCAAAGTCAGATGAGTTCTTCTTCGAAAGTATATTGTGCTTGTCTTTATTATCTCACCCCTCATACAATTATTACATACAATCCATCCAACTATACTTCTGTACATTGAAACATTTAGGGAAAATATTATTATTACTATCTATATATTTGTAGTATAAAATTATGTTATTCGTAAATTGTGGGTCAATTTTCTTGGAGCTACACTTATGCAATACGCAATCCCCAGTTGTACTTTTGCCATTCATTTCATATCTAAGATTCAATTTAAATATCTTGCGTTTAAGCGAAATGCACTTTGTGTACCCCTTAAACTATATGCTAGTTTGGGTTGGACGGAGTTCATTGTGCGTTTGTTTCCCTAGTCTACCTTTTCCTGTATTTCAACAGATTATTACAGTCAATTGTTTAAAAATTATTGTTCCATACAAAATGTTAGTGTTTGTTCTACATAAATACTGGAGTTTGTATATGATTGAGCCAACAATATACATTAAAAATGCCTACAAAATAAAAACCAATGCTAAACATTAAAAACACACTGGACAATTGTTAAAGGGCTAATAAGATTGAGATTATGTATAATAGTAGAAGCATCGCACTGGGATTTGTTATAAATTACCACATGAATTTGTCACAGGGAATCGCATACAATATTTTCAATTGGACACCGAAGTAAACTCAATTACTAAAGTATAGACATTAGCTATAGATATCTACTAAATCTTAATGCAACTAATCACTATGTACACCTCGTTAGCTAAAGAAACATACAGTACAAACATAAGAAGGCAAATAAGCAATGGAAATAATAATGGCAGTTTAAGTAGAATACCTACTAAATATAACACCCTTGGAATAACACAGAACAAAATAACTTTGCATTAACACTACAACATAATATAAATGAAGGGAGCTAGTATAACAGAAAATACTGAAACAGAAAATAGAGAAGAAACTCCTTGACTTTTAAAAAATGTAATGACGCGATCCGCTTCTTGTTTGTATGGATTGCTTCCGTCATCAAAATACATGGGACACTGATCTCCTATGAACATTAAAAAAATATTTAGTAAATGTAATAACTATTTTAGAGAATTCAACAT
>JAQFYC010000357.1:0-61105 GCA_034694165.1 Tomocerus mixtus
ATAAATATTAAAAGACATGCTATCTGATGGATTGAGTGCAATGTTGTGTCTTTCTCTCTTATTTCTGTTTATGAATAGTCTTTACTGTACAGTTTTAAATGAATATTTTATGCAATCTCCTACAAAGGTTAGTTCAAATGCTGACAGTTAATATTTGCTAACAATGCCAACTGCTCTCTCATAGCAATCTACATACTACTACTTGATAATTAAGAAAGGTTCCTCCAGATGTTTAATTTTCCGTCAGTCTACAACGTAAACTTAAATTGAACACAATTACCTCATTCTATGAGTATTTAAATTTTAGTAAGCGAAACAATTAACTTCACATATTTGGTCTAGTACTTGAATATGTAGTATTTTAAATATCTTCTGTTAAATAAAGTTATTTAATTCCATTCCGAAAAAATCAATTTTCTAATTTAATTCCCTTGTTTAATGTTTTCATTGTAGCATGTATTACAACTGTAATAAATTAGTTATAGTACTAAACGTATTTGTTTAGCTGTCATTGCCAACTGGGACGCTAACTCTACATATTATCACAATTCGCTCGAGTCAATGAGTCAACTGGTACTAGCGTGTGTAATAATATTTCACATTGTCAACTAGTGAACTAGAATAGAGCGAGTACCTTAGGCAGAATTAAATAGCATTATCATAACTTTGTATAGATCACAAGCTTCTGCTATTTGCTCTTGAGTAGACGAGGCTTTTGTGTGGCTATGATAGACGTTTCTCATTTTTCACTGTAGGTAGGCGAAATTAAATATGACAGAAATCAAAATTACCATGTTGGCTTCCTACAAAGTTTCCAAGTTGCTATGCCCTACAGGAATAGTTTACTAATCTAGCCATTATGTTTATACAAAGAACAAGAGGCAATTCAAATGAATTTTGCATTAGGTACATCCAGAATAGAAAAGGTAGTAAAGGTAGTGTGCCTATACCTACTTCTAAATATATTATTTTTTAGAAGGGATATAGTCCAAGTCCACAAGTAGGTACAGTAGAGGTAGCTATTATATTTTACTACCATTTTGTCAACCTATAGTTATAAACGGGTAAACAAAGGAATGATAAGATGCTTCAGGAATAAATATATTACACACTGCTCTATAAAAGCATTCTACGTATCTAGCTACTGGGAAGCTTATCTCTACTGTATATATTTCCCTTGTGTTCTTATAAATGAAAGTTGGCTATAAGAAAACTAAGTATTTTGGCAGCGGACTCTCGTCCATATAAATTATAACTAGAGACAATTTGTCTGTAGAAAGTAGGATGCTGCTCTTATAGAGGAGTGAAAATTAAAGTTAGATTGTATGTTGAGTAGGTAGTAGGTACTTGTACGTTACTGCATTCTACACTCTATCTACATAGCAGTTTATTTGGTTGTTCGTATAGCATAGTTAGTGTCCATTAATTCAAAGCTGGAATGGAACATATACAGATAGAGAGATATTTAACAGTATTATATGATAAGGGATTCAATTCTAAGTTTTGGTGGCTTGGAGTGGCAGCCTTTTTCCGATCTCACTTCTCTTCCATTCCCACTGTGCGATATAGAAACGAGTAAGAGAGGACTTAAAGTTAAACGAGACAAAATCAATAGAAGTTGGGGGGAGACATGCTATTTCAAGTTTGCACACTCACATCAGTCAGCCAAGTGAGCCAGGCAAGCGTTGGTTTTGTGTACTTAACTTAGCTGGATGGAACTATGGAACTATGGAACACTGAGCTATGGAACTATGTACTTGTGTGAGTATGTACTTCTCCTCCCGTGTAGATACATATTATGTAGATGCTAGACTGGTAGATACCTCCTTATAAGTATCTGTATTGTATGTAAGCACTTTATGTACTACAAGTAGAAGTGCTAGCGCTACTAGTAGCTGTTATGTGATGCGATGTGGATGTGAGTATGGGAATTTATTCCTTCTTTCCTTGCTCCTACGTACATACTACCATTTGTACTTTGTTGAAAGAAGAAGCCAATAAATTCATACGGGGCTTTTCTCTTCCTCTTCGTAATAGTTCTAAGTTCTAGTATGTATGGTCCTATTAAATACATAGTCTCATCCAGTTTCTAGTATGTCCCATAGGTATGTAATGTACAAATACTTACTGGAGACGTAGCTGTAGGTATAAATATATTTTCCGTGTCCATACTACAACGTTGTGTACAAGTTTAAGAATAGAAATGCTTATGGTTGGTTTGGTTGCTTGGCTGGATGTTGGATGAAAGTAAAGTGAAAAGGAATTATATTATTTGTACTTGTATTACCAGCTAGGACTACATAAATATAAATGTGTATCCGTATACGTGGGTCCTGTTAGTGTTAACAGAAAACCAGGCTAGCCAGAGCCACGCAGCTTGTTCTGTTCTGTTCTTCTGTAAAGGGAAGTTTTTGTCAGTCAGAGTCAGGTGATGGTCCCTTTCTCTCTACTTTCTTATGATTTTATGATTTATAGCTCCAAACTGAGGCTTCAGTTCAGTAGATTATAAAAAGTCAATTCTAACCGAGTTAGAGGAAGACTAGTTATAGTTATAAGTTATAGTGAATATGTCAGTATAAGAGTAACTAGAGGAACGTGCTTGAATGAATTGCTTGGCATGGCCCTGCATGGAGGCTAAACTTTCTCTTGAACTTAGAAGATTGCCTTCCTTTTCCTTCCGTACCATAAGGACACACTCACACCCATAGTGTAATGTTGTATAGACTAGACATAGTGATCGTGGCATGCTACGCAACGACTATGAGTATGTATTTTTGCATCTTGCACTTGTTTACATTCTACTAGGCAAATATGTCGACAGTTAGAGAGCGAGAAGAAATATGGGCTCACTATGTATGTACTAGTAAATATGTTTGAACATATGCAAGTAGACAGCTTCTAAATAGACTTTCTTTCCTGGTTTTAAAAGATTAGCTTGATATTGAATTGAATTTATGTGATGTGTGTTGGTGTATCTGTTATGAGAAAATCATGGGCTGCTACTAGCTCTTCCTCTTAGTTTACTGCCGTACAAGAAAAACTTTCTTTCAAAGAAACCACGTTACAGAATAGATGATAAACTCATAAAACAATTAAGTATGCACATAACTCTGGCCTGAGTTGTAAATACATACATACAGATATTCAGCATACGGACTAACGTACACATAGTACATAAGACAACTTGAACAAAACAATACATAAGTATACTCTTTCATATAATACAATAGTATGATAAATATGTTGTACACTGAATACAGTTTATTCTTACATTTGTATACCTTTTACCTATTTGCTTACTTAGTTTATCTTTAAGACGCTTAACTAAAAAGTAAAGTAACTACTTACTTAAGTTACTTACGTGTGCGTGAGAAAGAAAAGTGTGTAGCTAATGCTTCGATGAATAATATAAGTAAAAGTAGCTTTATTTCTACTTTACTTTAGTTCACAATATTGAATTGGAAATATTTTTTCCTCTTTCCACTATTAGCACACGCTTTCCATTCCAAATCCAGGAGTTGGAAGGTAGTATTTATTGGAAGTTATATCTAAAGGAGTGCTTAATGTATATCGCATGCTAGATTTTATGTCAGTTAGATTTTATGCTAGCTAAATCTAATATCTTGTGTAGAATCCATCTACCTGCCTATAATACATACATACTGTCTATAATCGTGTCCTTCCACTTATTTTTCACCAGCAAAAAGGCGAGAGAGAGCTTTAATATGGCACTTTTCTGTAACATTATATACCGTAGAGATAGATAATAGATACCTAGGTATTCTACTTACTGATCGTGGCATAACTTGGCCCGAATCAGTTTTAGCCTCGTAGCAAATAGGAAAGTAGTCTCATAATAGTTTGCTCTAAAATAGAATGGAAAGCCATCGCCTTGGCCGCTGGTTTCGGTGGCTTTGGTTTGACTTCTCACTGCTATTTCCAGGGTTCTCCATGAAGACACTTTCCTTCGACTCGACTTTCTCCATAATAATCATTTACGATTAGTATTATTACTTGGTATAAATAAAGCCTCCAGGCAAGGCTATCTTTTTGGCATGGCAAGTAACCTAAAAGTGAAGACTGTTTAAATCCAGGCGAATTAAACGTAGTTAGCTATCACCCATAACTTTCACTTCTACTATTTATACTACAGATGCATAGTCTACTACTGCTGCGTACATGATGGAGAAAGTCTTTCTTATGTTAATTTACAATGCATGCAAGTAGATAAGTAAACATAAAAAATAAGTAAGTAAGTAGAGCTGCGTTTTGCGTTGCGAGTTTTAAAGTTGAAACGCTGAAAGAGTAGACAGTGGAAGTATGTAGTAGAGGGGAGGAAAGTAAATGGGATATAATGTATTGTTGAAGAAGCTACATAAGGTACTACATAGCTATATAAGCTATGTGCATAGTTTGTAGAGAAACTAAAGTAAAGTAAAGTGCAAAGTATAAAAGTTTTAGAGATGCATTTTATAATATGGGTAATAGGAATGTAGAAGTAGATTCAGCGTATCTTCCAAGGGAAGCCAAGCACATGGATTCATGTGGGAGGAGATGTGATGTGAAAAAGAATTTGACTGAAGCAGAGGAATATGATGAGTGTCTTATGCTCTCTATCTGTGTACTGGGAATGGAGTGAGTGGAGAAATAAATGCAATTTGGCAAGACAGCATCCAGATGGGAATTGAGTCAGAAATGAGAATGAAATTGTGATGTAAAGGAGAGACAAGTTTGTCCGATTATGTAAATAGTAAATAGTTCCTGAGTAAAGGGGATTATGATGTTATACTTTTGTAAAGTTTGTATTCTAAGGATTACTTAGTATTTAACATAGTTTACTTACATTAGGAAGAGAATTGATTAACAGAACTATGCAAAAGTAAATATATTGATTATGTATATGCATGTTTTTCTGCTGACTTCAACTTCAATGCAAGAGCAATAATAATGACCTCACCTGCTGATTGATTGAGCTTAAATCCTAGGATTAATTATACTCTGACTATATGTACCCTCTAATAAAAGTGAATAATATTGAATGGAATTGAATGCAGGTGAAACCTGACGGCTCGGGATCACGAACAGTAGCAGCGGAACGACCTCCTTCATTTATCTGGCTACAACAACCTACGGTCCAGAAATGGTGTTGTAATTATGCCTACAAGTTTCCCAAGAATGCAAAGTAAGTACACATTTGCATGTCCTTTATTTTTACTTCAGTTTGCAGCATTTTATCAGATGGACTTTCAATTCACGTACGTGAGTATATAGAGAAGTGCCAACGCGAAGCGGAGACAGGCCAAAAGTTGCCTACTTCAATTCTACCTCATTTCCATCATTTAAATACGTAACACGCAATCTCGACAGTCATCTTTATTAATACTAATACGCAGTCGGATTACTAATTCCTTTCTCGGCCTATGCCCGATCTTCAGCTTTCTTGTTTGTTATTTTCTTGAACCTGAACTGGGAACAATAATACAATACACGACGCGACATGACGACAGCCCATGTTATTTTCCTTGTTCCAAACCCTAGCATTTAAGAATTCATAATAACCATACTCATTATACTTAACATCCTACAGATATATTTATATAAACTTAATATTTCATAGTTCCACGACTTTCAGTACATTCATTAGTTAAGTTCTATAAGTATGCGTACTCACATACCTAAAAACACCGAAACACATTTACACAATTCTACTGAAAGTAGTAGGGGTGCCTATTACATAACTAGTACACTAAACCTAAAAGTGTGTTATGTCATGAACTAGTTTATTCAAGAGTAGTGAAATATTTATTTGCCTAACAATTCAACTGTTCCTGTTCAACTGAGTGTTGTACATTTCTACGCTTAAAATTTATTTATGACATTTGTTTATTACTCTTGCTTTTAAGAGTGATGTTATTTACTAACATTGGACCGGAGTGAGTGCATGTTCACCTACAGGAAAACGTGAATGCAATTCATAATGTGGGACACACATACTTATTTTATTGTTACAGTTACAGATATATAGAGCAAATAGGAAATGGGTAAATACTAAATACATACTACGTGAAAGTATACCTATAATAGTACTCCAGATGTATACTGTAGTAATAACACATATTAATGGAAACAACATAACCGGAGAGCGTGATACGAGAATTATTTTACCTACATTACACCCGTCACCCGTGTATTTGTTCGAAAAGGAAAGAAACAGATATTACATACTATAACTGTAATGTAGGTGAGTTAGTATCTGGTGTATGTGTGGGTATGTACAAATACATACATTCATGTCCTTCCATAAATAGAAAGTAAAATCATTTCTATATCTCACAGCAAACAATGTATTTTCTTGTTTGTACATATAATAATGCAAAGAATTGTAGTTGTAGTCGCTATAGGCATTGAAAAACCAGAATCCTAAAGATAAGTAAACTCTTGCATGCACAATACGCATTCGCATTTGCTGATTCTTCGTAAGCAATTCTTGCAGAACAATGTAAGCAAACATAGTGTAACACGAAAGTGTATAACTTAAGGGGAATCGTGGTACACATAGTCATAGTCATAATATAAGACTTCAATTGAGATACTAGCTAATACATTTCCAAGTGGATGTACAACACAGTAGTTGTTGGTATTTTTGGAGGCAGAGGAATATCCATGCCTATGTAGGCGTGCAGGATGTAAATAGTAGTTAGCTAGTTGGATATTCCAATGTAATGTAGGTAATGTAGAGTAGAACTAGATGGAATACACACACATCTGTAGGAACATAAAACTTTAGTATTGGTTTAACAATAAAAGACAAGCAGTTTCTATTCCCAGAGCAAAAGTTGGATAAAAATTCTAGTTTTTCTGAACAGTACATAGAGGAAAGTAAAGAAATGTAGGTTTAGGAGTTTAGGACTAGTGGGAAATCCAAGTCTGAAAATTTTTCATTGGTTAAATATTCAAGGAAATCCAATGCTGTTATTTTTTGGTGAAGGAAATGTGGGAAAGTAGGGAAGAGCAGTTGTGAAAATAATATAGAAAGAGGGAAGAGAATGGTAAAAAGTAGTTACATAACAACCACCAGCTACAACACAACTCAAACACCTTTATAGCATTATAGTCCTGGGTATGTATTCTATGTTATATATAAATATAGCTGTAATGTGAACACAACTGCGGGGAGTCGACATTGCATTGCATTGTACCTTTTCCCTGATGTATACTGTGTACTATGTATTATACCTTTATATATACATGACTATCAGCATTACTCTATAGTATGAACCCTATATAACTCAGGGCTAGCTCAGTGCGTTAAGTAGTTAGATAAGGTAATGTATCCATGGATGTAACATACACTACACGCACTAAAATGAAAGTAAAGTAAAGTAAAGAAAAGTTTGTGTTTGTTTGGGCTTTCCTTTTGGTTGGACTTTTGCTACGCCAGAGCCCTTCAGCGGCAGACGGAGAAATTCTTAGGGACGGAGAGAGTTTGCTTTCCCCGCACTCTCTCTTTCATCTCCAACTCCAACAGAACAGACATTTTGCTTTCTACAGATATTTCCACTGGTATGGTGCTCTGGAAAGGATCGTAGATAGTAGAAAGTGTTGTGAGTGGTGTAGATGAATTTTTCTGGGAGTTCGCGGTTCGGTGGAATAGTTGTGTTGTGTTGATTTTGATTTTGATGGTGGAGGAAGAGGGAACTCCTTTGGCCGACTGGTTAGTGCTGCCCGGGTGTGTTGTTGCCATTCTTTCCGAATCGCTTCCTCTCCCTTCCCCATTAAAGTGTATGTACTTGTACTAGGTATGTATATTAGAGAAGTACTAGTTAGTCGGACTGGTTCCCAACCTATGTAGGATTTTATCGAGAGTTGCTTGCATGGTGGGTTTGCATGGTGCAGGGCCTAGGGAAGTCGAGCCACGCCAAGTTGCTTAGCACTAACGTTCCCTTCCGTCGACTCCATGTCGTTTCGTTCGCTTTGGTCAGGTTGGTCACGCATCACAGACAACTTTCAAGGAAAATGTAATCGATCGCTCCCCGCTGCACTTTCTCAACAGCGAACGCCGACTTTCTCCGTATTATTGTGCCTGCTCTGTACTTGTAGTTACTTAGGATCAGACAAGGGAAGCCAAGGGAAGGTTGAACTAAGTGTGAGTGAACTGCGAAGTAAACTCAAAACTCTAGCAACCAAAACCAATCCTCCTGCCCTAGCCATGGCCTGGTCTGGCATGGCCTGGCCTGTCTGCCGAGTTTGGCTGTAATAAACACAATGCTTACTACTCCACTCCACTACACCAGATATACATACTTATTCAGAATCATTATTTCAAAGAAACCAGAGCAAAGAACTGATTTTCTTTTGTAAATACTCTGTAATGGGACATGTCCAAATGTTATATATACGAAATGTAATGTGAATTGAGATGGTATCATAATACGGATTTTGTAGCTCGACTTTATGTAGTTATTTATATTTATATCTATTTAGCTGGCTACTCTCGAGAGGAGTTGGTGTTGGTGATATACCCCGAGAAAAGTTAGTTAGCTACTCACTTTATCCAAGACAAAGAGAATTATTATGGAAGTTCGTCTTACCAAACGTAAACGCTATTGCTGTTACCCATTGTACTAATGCAGTTCTCCTACCTTTTATTCCGTCTCTCTATGTTTCCATTACAATGAACTTTTACTAAAGTGGATAGGATGGAATAATATTAGCTAGACTACAGTCTACACTTGACTAGGACTTTTACAATTTTACTAACGTAAGGCAAGTCAGGAAGCCAATGCAAAGGTATCTCTCACACATACTACATACATACATTATGAGCGTGATTCTTTTCCCTCTTGACAGCGCTAACAGGTTGAACTCGACCAGCTGAATTATTTATGATGAGGAATTACTAGTGGCTTATTTTCTAAACCTTACTTTTCTCCAGTGTCTGTTCTTACTCATTTTGGAAGCGAAAGCTAAAACATATTACATACAATCGCAGCAGGCGTAAGCTAACTAACCTAACATACGCTACACTTCAAAGTACAGTGTAAACCGCATATATGGGACCCGGATATAAGAGAAACCCGATATTAGGACTGTGTTTAAAGACCCAGTTTGGTTGACATGCAAAATGGGAAGGGGAACACTCCTGTAAGGGACAAAATTTTGGTTTAGGTTAAGGATTTTTCCTTAGAATTCTTTTTACAAGGGATTTTTTGTCAATCAATACTAATTTGATTAGATATTTTTTCAAAGGAAAGCAAATAAGGCATTCTGACAGTTTTGGTAGGTTGCCCATTGCTCACTATAATTGGCATGATTATTGTGTCTCAGTAAATGTACCTATGTATCTCTATGTATGCATTAGGAATCCAATATAATATAAGTAAATAGGTAAATAAAAATAATAAAAATAGGCTATTTTACCCTGATAGCAACATGATCCTGCTGACAGTGGCTATAGAAAAGTTTTCATTCGACACACAATAAGCATTTCATTCAATACACATTGTACAAATAGTTTTGATCAAGTAAATTAGTCCATAATATTATTACTATCTATTTGTATAATTTCAATCAAATATTATGTATACCAGATATAACTCATTTTAACAGATAAACCCCCAATAAGGGACAAATTTTTCCGGTCCCGCAAATTCCCTTATATACAATTTGCACTATACCTACATAAAATACTAAAACATAGACTTGACTAAAAGTAACGTAAAGGCCATAACAAATACAGTTGAGCTTTAAAATATATCAGAGAAGAAAGAAAGTAGTAGATCCCCTTGAATTACGATTCTGATAGTGGTTAACTTTTATATTCGTCGTATGTAGTTAGGTTAGTGTTAGTGTTACTTTAACCTAACCTAGAGCACCAAAATAGAACAGAACAGAAGGAAATGTCTGTACTTGCACTCGGCTCTAGTGTGGAAAGTACAGAGAGACAGAGTGAGTGAGTGAGTGCGAGTGCTGCCCAACTTTCTTTGTGGCAGACATCGAGATAGAGAAAGATACGAAGAAAATAGAAAGCAAAACAATAGAAGCAACCAGACCAGACCAGACCACCATATAGATATATGTACAAGTTGAGTACAATAACCTATTTGTGAAGGAGTTTTTATCATACTGTCCCTACAGTTTACTAACACGTAGCATTACAAGTGAAAATCTAGCAACCAAATGGAAAGAGCACGTATGCAGAAATATATAGACATATGTAATGCAACTATAGACCCAATAATACACACTGTATGTGTTTATATTTATATAAACAAATACAGCACACTAAATGAAGAAATCCCTTATAAGTATTCTATAGAGAGAAAGTTCTTTTCCGTCCAAAAAGTCTACATTTATATTTGTGATATTGCATTGCACAGTATCTCTATCCCACTCACATAACATATATCCTATTGTGAAGAAAAAGTTACAATGGACTCTTAATAAAAAATTTATAGAAATGTCGAAGACATGAAGTTGCTGGGAACTAATTTATTGAGTACTTCTGCCATTTACTATTGCAGAGAAAGTTATCTACTTGTCAAATTAAAATTTAACTGCTTATGTAGTCTGGTCTGAAATAATTATTGTCGTATTGTGGCAGCTGAGACATAAATTGGTAGGGTAGGTAGTAGGTAGGTAACTAGTAGATCGTAGATTGCACTGGTTGTATGGTTGTGATGTATATGTATGTAAGTATGTAGTGAAGTTAAAAATGAATTAAAATGCACGATAAGAAGACAAGGGAAGCTTAGTATATAATAGAATGGAATGGAATGTGTATTCATTGCAAATAACCTTACATAAAAGGATCTATGTTAAATAAGTCATTCATTGAGGAATAAAAATTACTACTGAATAAATATCGTCGTATGGAATAACTATAATATTTGCATACGGGATCTTTCTCTTGCGCTTGCTTCTTTCCTAGCACCAGCAACAACAAAATCTAGGGAAATATGTATGTATCTAAGATAAAGAAGAAAGCCTTTCAACCCGTTTGAATAATTGGGTATTCACTATTCGTCTATCCTATATGCATTTTAGACTCGTGAGGACGGAGTATGTACATTATGTAAGCTGACATTGCCCAGCATTTAGAGATTGGCAAAGAAAGCTTCGTGCAATCAGTTTTCTAAGTTAAACCCTTTCCCTCATCTAAGTACGCAGCTAGGCTGTGTTATTACCTTTCGGATAAATAAAGATTTTTACATGTCTATTTATAGAGAAAGTAAAGATATATTACACCAGAGCTGAATTTAAGATATGAACTATCTGTAATTGTGCGCGAATGTAAATCTGGGTGGCTGCCGCGTGCTATATGCATACATGCATGAATAGATGTTTAATATATGTATACCCACGTAGGTACATATAAGTTCAATTTATATTTTATACCTATATAAGTTTTATCTTCATCATACATAAAACATGACTGTTGTCTGTAATATATGTAGAAAGAGAATGGATATGCATTCAGGAATGCTTTCTCTTTTTTGTTTTTCTAAATCTTTAATAATGAAGGAAAACTTAGTAAAAATGTGTATGAAATAAAATTAAAGCTGTCTAGAGTTTACATGGTATTCAATTCATAACAATATAAATATAATTGTATCAAAGTTCTTTTTAGCTCGGCTGAACTATATTTTTAGCAAGCAAACAAACATTGGAGGTTTATCTTCCTCATATAAATAATTTAAAAGGAAGCTGAGATTAAATCACTCCTACAATAAGGAATATGAATTACATTTGTGGCTTTAATTAAATCTTCAAAATGTCCCAACGAATTCTCTCAGTAAAAATAAAAATAAAATTCTTATAGCATAACGTTAAGGTGAAATATAAAATTATTTATTCATACACATATCCGTTCTTTGGTTAGTAAAGTATACGAGTCTTAGTTTAGTTGTCCGTGTATAGCTATTTGGAATAGAAGTGAAAGTTAAGAAAAAATGTAGACTGACGAGAAAGTGACCGGAAAGAGGGAGGAATACAGAATATGGGAGGAATTGTCGGTAAAGCAAAGACGTAAACGAGACGCTCAGTCTCCTGCGTATTTCCAAGTAGACTTTGTATTTTTGGCTTGGTTTTGGCAATACAATGAAGGCAAGAGTTTAGTTTGGACGAGTGAGTGTTCCTCTTCGTTGCGAATGCAATGTAGTAAGTAGAAAGTAACGTGAAGCACACACGGTACTGCATGTTCTCCATACTACGTACAATATATCCTTTGTACTTTGCATCTCTACCATATACAGAATATATTACCATCACACATAACATAGAGATAATATAGTATATATATAGTTATAAAAACACACAGTAGCACATAGGTATATTCCAACTGTGTATTAAGTTCATGTTCATACGCTTACGCTTGAATAAAACGTGCTGTAACAGTATGTCGTGCTTGTAATAATACATATAGGGATCTATAATGTGTATATTCATGAATAGTAGGAGTAAAGAAAGTAATAGTAAATGCTTGTAGATTCTACTACTACGTATAATGTAATGTAATAGGAAGGAATGAAAGTAAAAGTTGTTAAGGAAGAGAATTTGGACTTGTGTGTAAAGTTAAGTAAAGAGTAGCTATAAGGATACCATAAAAGAGAAATGGCGAGCGAGCTACCGAGAGAAGTGAAATGTGTATTTGTAGTTACACAGATAGATAGATACTAACAGACATACGTATACACACAGATAGATAGTTAGATAGGACGGAGTGTTCTATGTTCAATTCGGATCGTTCGGTGTGAATTGATAAATTCGGAGTCTAGTTCTCTCTCTCTCTCACTGTATTCGGGTTGCGGATAGAATAACTGGGGGAAGCAGTGAGGCAGGACGGGACGAGACGGAACTGGGAAAGTAAAAGTAGGTACTTACTTACTATAATATCTACTCACTCCTTCACAACTACAACTAAACTCCGTCCTCCTATAATAATATCCATTATAAGTACTACTTTCATATACTTATCTCCCAAATTTAAACTTTCAACTTTGTACTTGTACCATTTATGGAAGTATACATATATACCTAGTTAGATTTAGATAAGACAACTATACGCAGACATATATAAATTTTAATATAAAATGTATACGCACCTAAACTTTCCTCTTAGTATTTGAACAGATATAAATAGTGTGAAGGATATTGTGTAGTGTGTAGTAATATTTTTGTAGTGGCTTTATAATTTTAAGCGTGGTTAGTTAGTTACTACATATATATACTTATGTGGATGCCATAACTTTGACTTTAGCCCTAGTAGTATGTGTTATATTATAAATAGATACATGATGATAACATTGGTACACCTATTAGGTCCATTGTGAGTGAAAAGTTGGGATATGGAGCCAGTAATACGTATCAAGTGGAAGCAT
Organism: Tomocerus mixtus; assembly: GCA_034694165.1. Classification (NCBI taxonomy): domain Eukaryota; kingdom Metazoa; phylum Arthropoda; class Collembola; order Entomobryomorpha; family Tomoceridae; genus Tomocerus; species Tomocerus mixtus. The sequence continues at coordinate 13,380 of JAQFYC010000357.1, forward strand.
AAGTACATAGAATGGAAGCAGTTTACTTCTGAGTTGGTTAGATTTGGACAGTGAAAGTGAATGTATGTATTTCTGTACTAGCTTTTATACTACGTAACTTCTATTTATATTGTATGTACGTATCTGTAAGTAAAAGTAAAGCACAAGAGTATATAAATGTATTAGCGGAATAGAAAGAGAGAGTGAGACAAGTGCATAGCTAACATAACGTAAACGTAAGTAAAGTATGGTAAGCAAAAGCAAAAGTAAAAGTACTACTAGGTATGTGTGTACAAAGATAGAAAGTTTGCTGGTGGGTAAGTAAGTAGTATCTGTAAGTAAATATATTTGAAATGTATGTACCTATACATACATATATAGATGTATGTACAAATACCCCTCTGGTAAAAGGGAAGTAAAAGGGAGAGTAGTATGTAATGTAATGTACTAAGTACAATATGTACCAGATACGGTATTACATATAGAAATACATATAGGAGACTTGTACGGTTTATATGTAGTCTGCTGCCGTTTCAGTGCATTGCTCCTGACTCCAGCAATCCAGAAGAGGAGAAGAGAAGAAGAGTTTTGAGATGATGGGATGCTTTGCTTTCGTTAGCGTTGCTTCCTTGTGCTTATGCTTTCCCCGTCCTATCCTGTCTACTAGGTATTGACTGTGTATGTATGGTCTGCTATGTAGTACATGAAATTTCCTGAGTCTAATATAAATGTAATGTATAAGGAGAGAGTGAGAGAGGAGGAGAATATATGGATGGAGATGTGTATGTGGTATGGAGAGAAGAGAAGTATATCTGGACTGGGTGGTCTGGCTCTGGCTCTGGCTCTGGCTGGAGTGGAGGAATTGAGTGGCGCTGGAGAAACCGGGAGGTAACCCCTCGCCGAGGACTGTGTATGGAACTGGATGAAATATGTTCTTGTCAAGTAACCATAGGAACTGGAGTCTGCGGGATTCAGATCTGGGAGAGAGCTGGAGAGATCGAACTCGGGGCCTGGAGAGGATAGAGATACTACTACATACTAGTCTACAATGTATTAGCTCTTGCTGCTGCTGGAGAACGGAGGAAGGAGCGAACAAGAGTGGGATAGTGTAGTAGATGCTGTTTGGCTGGCTGCTGGAGAGGAAGACGTACATCCAGAGAGAGACAGACTCTAGATTCAGATTATACTGAGAGGGATAGAGAATTGTGAGAGAGTTGTCGAGCAGAGCAACGACCGACGCAGTGAACTAACTGGTTGTGTGGACAAAGTGTATTTGAAGCCATTTTCTTGCTCTCACTCCTCGGGTTTCGCCCCTCCGTCGTTCGTCGTCTGTCTCGGCCACAGCCACCGTTTGGTGTTGATACACTTTAGTACACTAGTACACTTATTTCTCTGTGCTCCTTCAAAGCGGTTCGCTGGCCACATTGTTGAGTGAAGCAACAATGGGCGGTGGACAACAAGTCCACGTGGCTACCGTCGAGTCTGAGGTCGAAGGCTACAAACAAATATCCGAAGCCGCCACACTTCCCTTGGCCGAAAAGAAAGGCAAAAGCAAAGAGAAGAAGCCCAAAGAGAAGAAAACCAAAAGTGTGACCGTTGTAGAGAGCTCTGGCCCTGGAACCGCTCCAGAAGAGTTCCCACTTCCTCCGCCCGAAGATACGCTACTCAACTTCATCGTTCTCAATAGGTGATCTTCTTCTTCCTCTCTTACTACAATACTCCAGTATACACATATACATACATACATACATTTAAGTACCTATCTATCTATCTACTTTCCCTTTCTCTTCCATTATTATCATCTCACAGCAAATAGATAGCAGTCAAGTCAAGGCAACTCTGCTAGCTACTACCTATTGTATACTAAATGCCTTTAATGTACATAAGTACCTACTGGCTTCCTAGTATTCCTATTGTTATATAAAACTACCTTCTATATTTATATACCTTCCTGTAGTCTCTTCTCCAGACATTCAATGTCTACCTCCGCCGCTTTCTCGCTCTCGTTATAACGTCTGTACCCCCACTTTCCCTCACTTTACTCTTAAAAATATTAAAGGAATTCCAAGTCGCCCCTAAATATTTAGCCATTTAATGCTCCCTTATCCCTCCTTTTCATCTCCATTAAACTCAGTAATTATTCCTGCTAAAAAGCCATGTATTTTGATTATTCTCACAGACCGTAAATAAGTTAGTGACATAGCCAACGATAAACCTTTCCTCTCTGCTCGATTTATTTTTCCTCTTGACTTCCAAACTACACAATCAGTTCCACTAATTACAGTTTACATTTAACTATACGTTTATATACACTATATATGCAATCTTACCCACAAAACCCAACTAATAATTATATGCATGACCTATAGACACAACAACCAAGTCATTCGTATCGCCTTCTATTGTATTTTAATTTAGCTGTGCTTTTATTCCACAAGAATATTTGTAACGTAACGACCTATTATTCCTTTGTAGAAACTAAATGCACTTAACTTAAGCTAAACACTTGTTATGTCAAGAGTGGAGGTACTAGGTATATACCTTAAATAAATTAGTAAGGCAATACATACACAAATACATATAGATTGGGTATTAAAAGCTAAATTACTCATAGCGGCTTTCTATTCTAATGTCTGCCGTGTAAATATAAGTGTGGAAAATATAATAATTCTTCTATTGGGTAGGTAGTAGGTAATCTATATATAAGTACTATGATGTTCATCATTCATAATAGTAAATCTCGTAGTTATAGGGTTTTGTTAGTTAGTAGCTTTAAAAATTTATCGAGTTGGCTATTATGTACTATGTGTGTGCAGTGTTTATTAATGTATAAGTAAGATTGAAGGTGCAAGGCAATTGCCTGTCTCTGTGTAGCACTATACATACATAGAATGTGTCCGTCGTTGTCGTTGTCGTCCAAGTCCAACTCTTACTTTAGTTTACTCACTCACTCCAGTTACATTACAGTTGCTCACACCAACCCCCGAAATGTTTTCTCTTAATTAGTACTTAGAGTATTGGCAGCTAGCTCACTTTGGTTTCGTTCCTTTCGTTTCATTCGCCTTCATGCAATTAGAGCGAAATGAAATGTTTTTGTGATGGAATAGCGAAGGCTAGGGAGTACGCTTTTGTTTAGCTTAGCATAATAATGAGTATAATGGTTGAAACCAGGCATTGTGCATGTCAATTCTAGGGTGGGACACAAAATGCATTGCCTCCACTATTCTACAACTCCAAACGTAGACTTATAACATTAACACACATGAATACATGTACTGTAGGTTGTAGCTTACTTAATATGTATACGGAATGTGTGCAAGTAAATAGCTTACATTATTAGCTCTTTAAACACACTATTCAACTACCTACAAAAACAATATTGTGAATTATGTTAGTATGTAGAAGGCGAAAACTATTCACATTCACACAACTAATATCACTGCACACATAAAATAAAGTAGACTTCTGTTGCATTGTGTTAGAAACTATAATATGTTTATATTCTGCATATATGAGGAGTATTTCCTATTGTACATATATGTACCTAAAGATGTGTTGCATTGCATTAGTATTAGTTTTAGGTATAGTCAGTATGTACTTTGTACTATAGTTAGCAGATATGTAGCATTTCCATTTATTATTGTAGTTGAGTTCCGTCTCCGTCGGCGTAGGTCGTAAAGCAAGAAAGCGTGCATACATTTTAAAATTTAACTCTATCCTATCCATACAAATAGAATAGAAAGGATAATGCATATTATGTAGATACAAATAGTAAACATGCATTCGAATGTTTATACTTTTATACAGACAGACAGAATTAACATTTGCCATTAGTAAATGCAGGAACAAATTCTCAATCCTAGTCTAGTCCTAACTAATCGTACCCACTAGCACTACCGTAGCACGTAGCAGGTACCTATACCTATTATTAACGAAAGATATGCTTATTCAAGTTCCGTTGCCACATATAAACAGCATAAAAACAACATTAGTACGTAGCACACCATTTTATATATGATATACACACGAGTAATATACAGACGGGGTTTCAATGTTTCACGCAAACATTTTCTAGCTTGCATCATGGATTAGCTCAAAAAAACTAGAGATAGAAGCAAAGTAAAAAGTTCTGTCGTTTTCGTACGCCGACTGTCGTGTATTTGCCATTGCATTGCGCATTGGAAATCAGGACTTTTCAATTACACCCCGTTAACACAGAGAAAACATCATGATAGTCCATAGCCTCTTAGAACTTGTTCCGATTTAAGAAAGGCTTACAAAAGATTTGCTTCCTCCTTTCTATTTAGAATTTTCCCATTATATACTTCATGCAGAATATTTCCCGTGTGTCCAAAAGTGTGGAATATTTCCTATTTTTATTTGATTATCAATTATTTTCAAGTAACCATCCAGAAAAATTGGCAAAGGGTTTCTCTATGTATTTAGGGTGTGTATACTAAGATCAATATGCAACATACCTGCATCTAAAATTGCAATTTCTATTATAAATACAAAAAAAACACAATTATGTATTTTCTCCCTAAAGAGCGCCATAAATTATTGTGATGTGCACAATATTATGCAACTGGTGCAAATTATTTATGCAGATTAACTTGGGCGTTGACAGAGAATATTCTGTGAGGGTGTATCCATTGAAGATTTAGAGATCTACTAGTAAATAGCATCCTTTCATATACTAGATGCTCCCATACATGCTAGTAATGCAGTGAAGAGTAGCATAGCGCTGTCCTAGGGGACGAAGCTTATAATATAATAAAGTATCTCTCTAGAATTTAACGTAGGAAACTGACGAACTGGACGTGCCTAGCTCATTATATGTAGTAGTTAGGTTATGTTTGCTTTATAGGGATCTGTGTAGTAATCAGTTTAGTCCAGCCGAGGCAGTTCCAGTCAGTTGCTCCGCTACGCTGCTCCTACTTACATAATAACACTTGACTATTGGCTTTTGGCTCTGAGGAGAGAAGAGTTTTAAGTTTGGCTACCGTACTGCTCCATGTTTTGTTTTGTTGTATGTATTTAAAGTTGTTCTACTAGACTAGTCCCCATTAGAATGAGAATATATACTCATTAAGGGGCATTTATGTTGTTAGTTAGTGGCTAGTGCGGTTTATTATTCTGTCCATCCATTTGTACGTACTGTATTTGAATTTAGGGAGAAAGAACGGAACAGAAGTTATTATATGGATAATATGCAGTGCATGCAAGCCTAACTAATCGCAAGTAAGCACAAGTACGGAAGCTTTGTAAAAACTGTGATGTACCATGCAATACCCTGTTGGCTTCACTTGCTAACGCCAATACTAATCCTACATATATTCCGTGTATTTATATATAGTTAGGCATAAAAGCACTAGCTACGTTATGTTACACATTATTCCTACAATACATACATAACCTAACTACATAGATGTATACAAAATACAAGTGTGTGGTTTGTAAGTTTGCTTGGTTAGGATTGTATTGTATTTTATGGAGTATGGATTAGTTTATGTTTTATAGGAGAAGGCGAAGGAAGTTAGGTTAGGAAGGAAAGGATACACATGTACATTAGATTCGTACATGCATAGGTAGTGTAGGTACATTTTATAGCATTGGGTTGGATTTGGATTGGAGACGAGGCTTCAACAGCATAAAAACATTCGTGCGTGCAAGTCGTAATTTCAGTGTTGTTGTTGCGAGGTTGGATATGAGAAAAGGTCGAGTTTTCCATTGGGGGTGCTAGCTGGACGGACGGAGTGAGTTGCTGGAGATGAATGCGTTATGTTATGAATATACCCAATGTTTTGGATTGCATTAGACTGCCAGTTCACTTTTTGGCTCTTGTTTGTGAGGAGACGGTGGAGACAGGCTCGATCCAATCCAATCTAACGAAAGGAAACTAGGGAAAAGGACATTCCAGACAATTCACACTACTAACATACCAATACCAATACCAGTCCAAAGCAAAAGCAAAAGCAAAAGCAACCACTGACTCTGCCTTGACTTGACTATTAATTTGGGAATACACAGCCTAGCACAGCGAGACACATTTAGGATATTGTACCTACGAATAGGAGGAATATGTGGTCAATACCTTTCAAAGGGTGGGTCGTTTAGATTAGATTCGTTTACTTACTTACATACTTGTTGGCTTACAAAATTCAATTGAATTGTCTCTTTGTTTGTTGCTCCATTTGTTCATTCCTTATATACAGTTCACCTAATATAATACAATATACATTTACACATTATATCTATCTATCCTGGATATAATAATATTATATAATACATCCCCCTATCACATAAACATATTACACATATAAGTACAAATTGCATAAATACATACATTCGCACATTGACAGGTAATATACCTACTTGCACTACTGCGAGACAGTTGCACTACCCTTCTCATACGGTTTTTGCATGCAAAAATAGATTAATATTACATATTTACATACAGAGTTCCTATGTACTAAATTGTGTCACATCCTCATACATTATTACCAACAGTAAATGTCATTTTTGTAAATTAATAAGACTACCGTGCAAAACAAAGTGCATATTATATTTATACACGTTATCATAATTAAATTACCTGAAGATTGGCTTGTGGTAACGAATGGAAGCATTCAGTCAAACATTTTACATGAAATTTTTATGCAGAAATAAGTTTACCTAAAACCGTTCTGTTGTTGTGCTCAATAATCATGAATTAAATATTTTTACATCCGAAGGTTTATTGCGTGCTACGTATTTAACATGAAATTATTTTTCGACACAAAGAAGTGATAAATTAGTACATACTAAATGCTAACTAGCACAATAAGAATATTAAGAGGGTGTGACTTTTGTGTGGTGAACTTTATGGAAAGGATAATAATACTTATGTTAACTAGTAGTGTAGTACTTATGTATAATATGTGGTTGTTTACTAATTAGTGATTCTTCCATTTTAGGACATCTCTGTTCATTATAACGAGTGCTCTGTACTGCAAACTTGCAGTGGTGGTTTGCTTGGCATTCCTCTTGTCAGAAGTTGTCACCATCAATGTTCCGCTGCACTTTTTCGAGGTGAGAATAAAGCTTTTATTACCTTTATCTTCCACTTGCTTCAAAATACTTGGCTAAATTATAGCTCAGGGAAATAGCAATGAAAGGAGAAATATGTATTTGGCAAGTGTACAAATGGGAGTCGTATGTTGTCAGCGGCGGTGTGCTAAGTAACTCTAATGTAATGTATGTAATGTTATGGGAAAAGATAAGTGAACATTGGATACCTATACATATTTTATGTAACTAACTAAGGAACCGCATTACATTCCACAAATACTATAAAAGATACTAGGAATGCACATACATTCTAAAAGTAGCTATATCTACAGTAGTAGTGGTATGGTAGTCATTATTCGAATCTACCTTACATGCCTACCTCCTATAGGTACCCAGTCCAGTACCCACATAACATAATATGCAACTTTATAATAGATATTATGCGGTTGCTTTGGTAGGGCATTTAACAAAGCAGCTTTCCAGTTTTATGGATTCTTATCTAGAATCGGCTATTCTAATAAATACATGCATATATCTGTACTAGTACTACATATACTTAATAGAGGCACATATGGCCCAACTCAGAATAAATATATTTTTACTTGGAAAATGTATTCTTATAAATATAGCATATACCCATTTATATTTTAGGTACTAACTGTAGAATATTTTTATGTACTACAATATGCATAGGGTTTTTCATGTCTTTTTCCATAAATTGACATATCTAAAAACATTGAAACATATGTAGGGACAGAAGGATAAATATTAAGTGGGTGAATATGTTATACGTAGGAAAAAAATGTTTACAGTTTGCATAGTTTGTAGTGTATTGTGCTGGTGAGTTAGGCATGGTGATATCATTGATTGGTTGCGGTTTGGTAACGGTGACTGTTGAATGTAATTCTTTAGGGTATCTTTACCTACCTGTACGGAGGTAGCATTCTGTTCTTCTTGTACGTGTTCTGCTACCTCCTCCATGACTCGTCCCAGAAGAAACGGCAACGAAAACGCGACAAGAGGGACAAAGACGCCAAGAAAGATGAGGAGGTGGCCGCTGACGCCGCAGCCTCCAAGTCCGGAGAGCGAAAGCAGTCTTTTCTCCAGGTACGTACATTCAGGCTCTTTACTTTCCCTTTCCTCCTCGTTATTTGTCTTTCATTTCCATTTCTATGGGTTTTTTTGTTCGTGACTCTGCAAAGACTTGCTCACAATCACTCTGGATTTAGGATTCCAGAATTCCAGATCCTATTACCTTTACCGTATATGTAGCGTATTCAACATTTATATACATATACTTAAAGATAACTATTTTATACACATATATACTACAAATATACAGAAAGATGCTATATAGTAACTTAGTAGTAATAGTAACTATACATTATGCAAATTCGACAGTTCTAGTCCCAGTTTCTATCTAAGTATAGGCATTTTGCAGTAGCAGTACTTACAGGAATACTCTTTATTGTAATAGCACCACTATGCAGATAGATATATTCTATACTCTATACTACCTACATAATATATTTATGTTCGATGTTATCTCTGCATGTAAAATGTAACCTAACCTACTGCAAGGAGAAACTGTTATGGTAGCTAGCTACTAGTACGTTACCTTTTTTACAAACTATAACACATTGTAGAGAAGCTAAAGTGTTTGCAGTGCACTAGTGCCTTTTAGTAAAAGTGGAAGAACCTATGTAGGTGTGTGCAAATTATTATCAATGTGCCAATTTACAGTCTTCCCCAGTCGCTTTTATATTACCGAAGAAGCTTTTTCAGGGAAAACCTTAAAACCAAGTTACCTACCTGTTTTTATTCATTTGTATGTAATGCAGAATGTAGTACTTAGGTATGTGTAGAAAGTAGAAGACTCTTAGTTCAGTAAGTAGTATGTTTAAGTAAGCAAACTAAGCAAAGCACTTTATTATAGAAGATATTCATACACTGTTAAACCGTAGTTAAATAAGTTAGGTCCGCAATGCACAGTAGAATGTTCCTTAAACTAAAGTAACGATAGCAAGGAATGGTGGCAATAGAATTTGTATGATCCTATAAAAATGTGTGAAATTTCATTTGAATCTTTCTGTGTAGTTTGCGAGTAGTATTACAGTAGTGAGTATTTAAGTAAGTAGAGTTGAGTAAACTAGAGCGTAGAGTCTCCTCATCTCCTTAAATAATCCTTACTTCTCTCTGCCTCCTTTTTTACTTACCTAACCTATGTATTTGTGTTCTTTAATGATTTTTTGATAGTTCTCTAGAGAAGCGTTTTGAGTAGTATGAGATTGCTGTTGAATGCTCTCTTACGATTCTCTGACTCTGATTTTTAATTTTGACTTGCTCTATCATGAATGATTTATTAGGAAGGTCGACACAAAGCAAAGTATGAATTAGCCCAGAGAGAAAGACTTGATCCGCTCTTGCCGAGCGAGGTTGGTACACATTTTCTATTTTCAGTTCTGTAATTTCTATTCATTTCTTTAATTTTATTTATATATCTCTCCTACTCTTCTGTACTACACACTATTTAAGTCTCTGTATGTATATGTATATGAATTGCATCGATTATCTTTGCTCGGTTCGCATTAGTTCGCTCGGTTAAATTACAAAACTCTGTTCGCAATGTTTTTATTTCTTGTTAAAATGCATGTTCCCTCTTTGCGGTGTGTCTCTAGTTTTTGCCGTTTTTTCATGTTCTCCTGCTACTAATATTACTCTGTGTTTTGCTATGTTGTATGTGTGTTTCATATTATGTATGTGCTCGTTTGTTATGTTTTGTTCACTGATTGTGAGATCTGTAATTTAATCCGGGTGTTATGTTTTGTTACGGTATAAAGTATGTTTATACTACAATACTTATACTCTTTATATACATAAATAAATTCTGCACAGCACAAAGTACAGTACTTACTTACAAACAATAATATTAGATATTGTTTTAGTATACCTATATAGTTAACTACAATATGTATTTATATGCACAGTAGGATTTGTTTTCCTCTTGCATGCTTACAAGATATTTCCGTTCCTTTCTTTCTACTTACATACTTACTATTTACTATACATCTGAATTTTACATTGTTTGGGTGGCAGCATTAGCAATGGCAGTCGCAAGCAAAGGCGAACTTTGCAACTGTCGGTACTGCAATGTTAAATTATAATTTGGCTCACTCACAATCAGTTCAATTCTTCAGTCTGTCTAGTCTGGATTTAATTCAGAAGAGCATACATTTAATAAAACACTATGTATATACTTATGGATTAAATGTATATACTTATCAGTACTTGGGGATTTTGGATTCTATGCTATTATTTACGATTTGTTGATTCGTGTGCAAATTTACATTTATTTATGGTGGCGTCGGCATTCTCTCTATGCATCGTACCTAAATACTTCTTGTACCCTTAAGTATATTTCAATACGAAGCTCTTTTAAGCACGGCTGAGTTCCATTTTTCTTTAATCTTCTTATTGCTCATAGAATTGTGGATGAATAGCTAGAGCATAAGAAATAAAACATTTTTGCTCATAAAAGTATACTATTTTTTATTAAAAAGAATTATTCTCGTGGAACAAATAACTTTTCTTGGACAGTAAACACTTTTATACGATTTTACTCAAATGTTGTTAATTAACTGTTTAGTTTACTTTTACTCAGCCTTGTTTATAATAAATATTTTACAAGAACGATATTACAACTAAATATGTGCGTACTACATATAGGGCTAAAGAATATGCATAATAATAATGTTAATGTAACCCTACGCTTATCTAAGCATGTTGCTTGCGGTGCAATTAGCGGATTCAGGATTATAAGTACCTACTTATGACTTATTTACTTTCGTCCTTACAAATACTAGCATTGAGCATAGCTACTTACATATGTCTAGTTAACTCATGTATTGTACATACATATTTACTACCAATGTACATCTGTAATGTAAACATATATGTATAGAAAGAATTTTCACTAAAGGTGACACAATTTCCTCTCGGATGATAATCTAATTTTCTTTGGTGGCTGGTTTTGCAACGTTTAGAGCATGTTGAAAGGAGTGCGAAAAGGGAGCGATGCAAAGGATGTGAATTTGAATGACGGATCTGGTGATGCGGGATCAGCAGCAGCTCCCCCGCCACCTTCGCAGAGTCAAGAAAAGGCCAACTCGGAATCTGGAATCCCGTCTGCCAAAGATGGTCCTAAACCCAAAACAAGCCAGAGTGACACAGCCCATGGCTCTTTCTTCCTCCGAATGGGAACATTGGGTATAGAAACTAGAAACCTTTTATAAAATCTGTCTTATCCTCTCATGTTAAGTTTCTGACAAACAAATAAGTACATAGAAGATCTACATTCACTTTAACGTAACATAACACAACATAAGTGAAGTAAGGAGCTCACTCAAACCAAAAGGCTTACTCACAACAAAATCGCTCTATTGTGGCCTATCTCATGTCCTTTTCCTTGTGAACTTCAGATTAGATGTTTTAACGGAGATAACACAATAATATTACAGAATAACTTTGCTGCAGACTGCAGAAGACTTTTTTTGATCTTAACTTATACTAGTAATATTATGTATAGTACTTGCAGTAGGACTAGTACATACATAATAAATATAATACGATATAGCTTATCTTTTGCTACATAATATTATAGAATCTGTTTAGTATGCTATACCGAATGAGTGATTCAGTGTGCGGATGCAAATGAAATCAAGTTAGCCAGTTAAAGTTGTTCTGTATATAGAGTTGCCTGCTATCTGTACTTTATATGCATACAATAGTATCTTGATTCACTGCAAAATAGACGGAGGAATAGATTTTATACTTAAGTAGTGAAACTGATACTGATATCTGTTACTTACTTGGAAAAAGGATGGTTCAGCGAAGAGAGGTTTTGAGTCTTTGATGTTTTGTCAAGAGAAAATATTGCGCCGCAACAATTGCCATGACGTTGAACGAGTGGATCATTCATTTGATTTATCTGTGTCTTTCTTTTTCAGCTTTTGGACTGGGAGCAATGATCTACATTGGACTTGAGCTCGGATCATTCTTTGAAATTCCGATGTCATCTCCGTGCTACAATATCCTGCGTGGAGTCAATCCTCTTCTCCAATTGATTTTTACATTTATGCAGATGTACTTCATCTTTATCAATTCCAGGGTATGCATCCAATCCAACAAACACCAACCAATCTTAAACATTGCATTGCATTGAAACTGAGCCCAAGTATTGACGTTACGTAATTTTATTTCCCCTCCCATCGCTATGCACACACTTACAGCTCTCAAATTAGCTAAAATGAGATGGAAAGAGAAGAGAGGAGGTGTAATTTAATACCTGTACTAGAAACCTTCACTTTGACTTTTAGCGTAACAAGCTACAGCTACAGTAAATACCCAGGCAGAGGTTACCTATCTGATCGTAGTAATCCTACTTGAGTTTTTGAGTGTCGATCTCCTCGACTTTTATGAATAGAGTAGGTATAAGTATGCTCTTTTATCTGACATACTTGAACTTTCAACTCATTCACTTACATACATGCATATTATCGTAGATACTCCTCAGGTTTTATAAAAATGTATATCTTAACTAACACATATAAGTACTTGTAGAGTTACTAGTTTAGCTCGTTAAGTGGAGTGCGCTTAATTTCTACACTAGAATCTCCATCAACAAGAATATAAATTCATAATCATAACCTCTTTCACTTTCTATCTATAAAATAGATGAAGTAACCAAGCTGTTATAAAAATTTATAACCTTTCGCTAAATTTTTTGAATAAATTCACAGGGATTTTTATAGGAGCGAAAGCTATGATAGGAATTTATGTAGTAAAAATGTAGGTGCCTATTTACTGAGCAATCGTGAGTACATGCTATAAATAAAGTATCATGATCGTAGGTAGTTCTTTTCGCGTTTCCATTAGATAGCCTGCTAAAAGAGTTGTAACATTTTCTCTAGCAGAGTAAGTAATCGTAATAAAATCTGGTTCGGCTGTCCATTATATTTGTTAGGTTTTACTATTAGTACTACTAGGCGTATATGAATTACTGTACATGGACGGATAGCGTGGCTGTGGCTGTAGAATACAATACATAGGTTTAGGTTCCAGTTTTTCTATATGAAATGGAAATTCCTATAGTTTAGCTTAGAAGTAGCCACTTTGCACGATTGAGAATTGAGACTGGAGTATCAGTTGCAACAAGTTTCCCTTCAATCCAATTTAATGCCTCCATATGCACATTATATTTATCATCCTGTCCAGTCTACAGGCGTTATCAGTATTTTGCCCTTTTCACAATATTTCTTCAGAATTCGATATGGAAGCCTACAAGTACCCACATAAAAGTGTATTTATCTATTTTTCAATCGACAGTATGGGATTTATTTTCCAATTGTGGCGGATAAAACTCAGAGGAGAAATAAATTAGGTTAAATTTATGTTGTTTCTCACTGTCAATCATGGAAATAAAGTATTGCGCACTCACAGAGGTAGAAACAGAGCTAATCTTATTGTGTCTGCGGATGAGATGAAAGCAATTGCGCTCTCTTGTAAGGAACGTCATGTTTTATTATGTCACCTTCTGTTACAATGCAATGCAATGCAATTTTGTTTTATTTTATGTAGTAAAGAAAGAAGACGTTATCGTAGCTTCTTTCTCCGACAGAGATTTTATTATTATTGAAATATGTGAGACGAGTGTTTTCATGATACAATTTCTTTGGGTTCACGTTTCCAGTTGAGAATTCACAAGTTTAAGATAATTGCAAGATTTGGATTGATGCACGTCGTTGCTACGAATCTTTGCGTCTGGTTAAGGATTTTGGTCCGGGAATGTGTCAAGGAAATCACTAAGCACTATGGCGGAGTGTCTGAAGACTACATGATTCGAGGTTTGTATTTATATTGCCTAACCTACCTACATAGTATGTAATAGTAGTTGATAGTAGTATGTACATATAAAATAAAGTAGTGCCAATACACTTTGCTTTATTGGCCATTCCAGCCTTCCGCCGCACCGTAAAAATGAATGAACGTGCTTTAATGCTGAGGAACTATAGGTTTCATATATATTTCCACCCAGAAGATCAGAAATCCAAATACATATAGCAAAAAATAAGTATAGATATTTGTAGTGCAGTGTAGTTGTATAATAAAATGTGCAAATTCTTGTAAAATAACATATACATATAGCTACTACTTAGTTAGTTACTTTCTACATCTCTAATGCTGGCAATTTAGAGAGATACTTTGAGAAGTTGCAATTAGTTCCAAGGAGTGTCAGTCTGGAAAGTCTAAATGTTCCGTAACGTAAAATATAAAAGAGGAAAATAAATGAGACAAAGTTTAAAAAGTGAGAGAGATGAAAATCGGCCAGCATTGGATTACTTACTTAGTTAGTAGTTACATTGGGAAAGCTGAAGCGAGACGAGAAAGCAAAGCAAAGCTGGATCTCGCTGTGGCACTTGCACTGTAGTCTTCTGTGGTGTAGTGTAGTGTTTGCAGAGTTTGCAGTCGTAGTCAAAAGTAAGCCGACAGTAGTAAGGATTTACATTTTACAGGAGATCACACTTTTTGTTAATGCAATTTCAGAGGGTAACCGTCTTTTGTATTCGCGGATCGGAGCTTGGAACTCTTCCTCGTCGACGACGACGGCCTCTCCGGATCTTGACGCATCGGGGGGCTACAATAATAATAATTACGACGGATACGGAGGATACGGAGGTGGCGGCGGTGGCTCTCGTCTCCCGACTCCAGCACCGACAGTCAACTCCACCGGAGGTGCACTACCGACCAATGTCACTTGCGAGAAAATGGCTTACATGGGGACCATCGTCACAGATGCTGCTCCCTACCTTTTCCCGGTAGTTATTGAGTACAGCTTAATCGCTGCTGCTGTTGTTTTCATCATCTGGAGAAATATCGGACGCGGTGTCCCAACTAAAGGGTACATAAATAACTATTTATACTTCTTAGACTACCACATTATATAGAAATAGTAGGAGTCCCTTATATAAAGTACACTGTCTACGAGTTGAAGTAGCTGCTTAGGGGATGGGATACGTGTCTGCTAATGATAATCGTGGATTAAAATGGAAAATCTTTTGGGCCAGATTCTGGCAGTTTCCCATATCTTTATGTAGGAACAGAAACAAAGTGGGCAAATACTGTTTTAAATACTCCTGAATTACTTATAAAGTAGCTCTGTAATAATACCCTGCAAAAAATGTTAAGCACTCAAATTCGTAACTACAATATTTAGCTATAAAATGGAGCTTAGAATTAACATTGCAATTTACAGTGCTCTCGGGAGTCGGGTAGCCCTGCCTAACATTGTTGGGCATCAGGTCGGCTCCGGGTCGTATCCTAACATGTCCTAACATAAAAGTTGTGAGCAAATAAACAGTTGGGTATACCTAAGTAAGTGAGATGCAGGGAGTCGAGTGTTACTTAGCGCTGAGTCGGTTTGGCTGCTGTGTCACTATTTTAACAATAGATAACGACAATCCATTATTTTCCTTAGTTTCCTCTCTCCGTCCTCTATTGTATGGGAAGATTGGCTTAAAGTTGCTCTACTATACAAATAGATGAGAGAAGTGAGCCATGCCGAATATTTGGCATCTATGTGTTGAGGGAGGACAGGAAAGTCAAAGCAGAGCTAACAAACACTAGATATTTATTAGAAAATCTAGTGTTAGGTTAGTATGTAAGTATAAAGACGTAATATGCACATGGGAATCGGTAGAAGGAAATTAATGGCTCAGTTCTTCCGTCCGTCGTCTCTTACGAAACGTTCACGTACGTACGTTATGTTCCTGTGTTATGGATGTGTTATCTATAATATTAGTTTTCCCCATTTTTTCAGATCTGCGGAAGAAGGCGAGGAAAGTCAACAGGAATGGGAAATGGGGACGGAGACTTACAGCCGTTACACAGGCGGGGGGCCTGAGGGCACTGGAAGCCCGGCGGGACCCGTCGATTGCGTTGGTGCCAGCAAAGGACTCTTCTGCGGACTTCTCCTCCTCGTTGCTGCTCTCATTTGTCTCATCTTGTTCTTTGTGCTCATTGCAAAGGAGCAACTCAAACTATTGGCTATCTACTTGGCAGACTGCTCTCACGCCGGACTCCTTCTTCTCTCTTTCCTTGCTACGTTGATTGGATTCATAAGGTAGGAATTTACACGAACGCTGTGTACTGTGTAGTAGAATTTATTTTATTATTACTGCTACTCACTCAGCCATTTTCCAACCTCTTCTATTTATTGGGATACTTAATTACTTACTTCCAGGACGAGGGCTAATTAACTAATGTCATAAATAAGTAGAATGCTTTAGCATTCTCTTTCTGTAATTAAATACAATCCACCTCCTCTAATTTCCTTAAGACTATTCTCGTCAACTATACTCTGGATATACTTACATTTATGGATTTTATGTATCACGAAGTCTATATAGTGATATTATATAATGATTCTTTTGTATTTAATACCTATTAGTATTTATATCCAATCCATAAATAAGCATGGGTATTGGATGTTGCAAAACATTAGGACTTCCTAATGCGTAAATAGATTCGAGCAGTCGAACGAAATTTGCATTACGGAGATCATTGGAGTATATGGAGGAAATGATCCCATTAATGTTGGGTGACTACAATTTTAATGGCATCATTTCCATTTTCGACATAAATTTTCTATATACAGACCCTTTCCTCTTCCATGTTATACATTAACACATTGTGTTACAAATATTGTCGTGAATCAATAGTAAATAGTTGCTAATGTTTCATTATTTTCAGGGTGAGACGTTTGAGATTTCATGGAGATCATGGCAGTCCACTGCGAGACATTCTGCTTCGTGTGTCTGTCTTGGGAGTATTTGCTTATGCTCTCTTCAGTTTGATTTCGGGTACAATTCTTGGCCTCTCTTGTGACATCCCTTCACTTCTCGTGGCAGGAACAGCAGGCTTGGTTCTCCTTCAGGTTAGTTCTCACTCCATTCAACTCACGAAATTTTTTAACTGGAAATAGAAATAATAAGTAATGTTCTGCTCGTACAGTTATACTGATAGACATTAGTACATTAGGCACTATAATAACTCCAAACTTATGTTACATGTGAAAAAGTTACATGGCGATGTTTTACGTGCGTGGAGAAAGTAGATTTTCGCATCAATGTACATACCTGGAGATAATTACAGCAGTCCGTTGTGAATGTCGACAGGCACTAGAGTCGTAATAAAACAATAGTAAAACTTATAACTATACAATAATAACTATTTTTTAGAAAAAGCAAATTATCAAGAGAATAGTAGAGAAAGGGTAGAGAAGGTAAACTTTCATCCAAAAATGCATTAAAATGCAATGGGTACATTACATTCTCATTTTACACAATAGATATTATGTGTACCTAATTGTACGCTAGCAAAATTACTTGCAATTAGTCTAATATAAAGTGATAGTAGAGTAGATATATTGAATATATTATATAGGTTTACGGATTGGCAGATATATTTCGAAGAAAATTGTAATTTCATAAAAATGTGTTATTGATCAGGTTATTGTGCAAATGCTTTTCATCTCTGATGTTGGTCGCCGCCGGATTCATCTTCCTGAGCATGGGCGAACGAAGCCAGGTCGCCAGATCGTGACCCTGCTCCTCATCACCAACTTGACCATGTGGGCAATTGTGACTCTGGAAATCCGTAAAGCTGAGAAGGACCCTGTGCAGCTGAGCTTCTATGGCACCATTCCCTGGATTTTGGTTCAACGGTTCACCTTGCCGCTGTATATCTTTCACAGATTCTTCTCTGCAGTGACCCTTGCTGAAATCTGGAAGAACTCCTACACTCTTAAGTACATCCCGGTTGCCACTGGCCCGTAAACTGCTCTCGATCCTGTTTCTCAGACAAATGCATGGTTATTAATGTAAGGTAACACAGCTGTGGTGCAGGTAGCGTGCTGTATAAGGAAAGATCGCAAAACAAAAAGAACATCATCATATTCTCACAGGATCAATCCTCAATTGTTGTTATTGTCAGAGAGATGAAAAGAGGAATTAAAAAAGAGAGAGAAATGTGTGGGGAAAGGGGGACAGCTAAATAGATCTGGTTGACAGACAGACATCGTTCATATGCTCACGTAGATCGAAGAATTAGCTAGAAGATGCTTATTGTAGAGCTTTATCACTGTTGACTCATATTTATCGTATGTACCATAAGAACGACTCCCAAATTGAGCTACTAAAACATCAATTCGTACATAGGAAGAATTCTATAAAGGCTAATAAGTATGTAGCATATAGCTATAGCATGGATACTCAATTACTTGGTAGACATTACTACATAATATAACAATTACAAACCAACCAACAACCGAAATGAACAAAAAAGGATCGATGTCATGTCATGTCAGTTAACTATTATTATATATAGCTGTAGCCTGGCACCATAGAATTCCTCTTGATGCATTTACTATAGAAAAGTAAATAGTTGCAGTTAAATAATATACTATACTGTGTATGTATTCAATAGTAATGTTATGTTTGTTACGTATAATATGAAATTTTTTATCTTTTTTGGGCAAGCTGCCGTTAAAGTATTTATTTTATTGCAGGCATTTACATATTTGTGTACCTATTTATATTAATACATAACATTACACTATTATAAAGCATTTACGTTTCCGGCTATCAGTATTCAGTTTAATTTGTCGGATGAATAATGATACTCATTTTTCATTGGCTATAGATAATAATAATAATCATTAAATATGTACAGATACCATACCACAATACATAAATACTACGCTCATCTTAATTACTTATACTTACCTATTATAATATTCACTACTTCTGCTCACTCACGTTCAACAACTCAACAAACAAAACAAAAACAACCTTACATACAAAATATCTTACTTACTTAGGTACTAAAAATTTAACCTTTCTAATTTAACCAAAAACACTTTGTCTACTTTCGTAGGGAATCTCACTGTTTATTCTCGAAATAAACATCGTTTAACCTAAATATAATAACTAAGGGCATCGCTATACTAAATAAGTACATAACCTTACACTAGGAACTCAAAATGTCTCATTATTAATAGCTAAACTTAAACAAATCAAAAAAGCTCACATTACATATAATCGGTTTGATTTAAACGACTTACTGATTCTTTCTGAGCTCTCTCAATAAAAAATCAAACGCAATACAATACCATGCAAAACAGAAAACTCAATTTTAACTCAGAAGACTTAAAATATTTTTCTCCTTTTGTAGAAATTCAATTTATATTATTATTACAAATTATTCACTATAAGTATCACTCCCTTTCACTATAGTCTTCTTTCGTCTTTGACCTTTGACTTTTTTAAAATAGCTATCTATTTAACAAAAGAAGAAACGAATACGAAAGCTTTGGTTGTGATACAAACATAAGTCATACAATAGTAGGTAAAAATTAATGCACTACTTGTAGTCTTGCACTTGATCTAGATGTGGACGTGAATATCAACACACACACCTACACGGGGATATTAAAACAATATCAAACACATAGGTCTACATGGGTTACCCGCTAGCACACAATACTACTTATCTGATAAATAAGTAGACTGAAATCAAAGCTACATAGAATTTGTTGGGCATAGAAATACTTACGTTATGTAGTTCAAGTCTTTAAGAAGAATATTATGTGTAACTGTAGCACTAGCAGAAAACTAAATCTCAGCAATGAAAAATGCAATGAAATCGAATGAAAGGATTTATGATATGATAATATGATATTATAATACAATACTTAACATACATACCTTCCGCGGTATCTGTAACACTATATTACAATTTAGAACACCATCAACTTCATTCATAAAGAGCTCAAATCAAACTAAAATCACTAGGATTAAATAAACTTGAAAGCGACGAAAACTAATCTGCTCCAATTCCAACTAATTAAATTAAACTCCTTGTATTTACCTGCCTACCACCCTTCGTGTTAAAAAACAAACAAAGTACCTAATGTTTTCGTGTTGGTAGGTATGGATATGGCATGGTAAACAAACTAAAACTAACTGCTCACAATATAATTGAAATTGCAATCTCAACTTTTTAATCTGTATTACCTTGAAGGTATTACTTAGAATTGAATTAACCAATTTGTTTTTCGTATGCATAATTAGGTAACTATTTAAATTAGCTCACCTGCTAAACTATTTAGTTAGGTATGTTCTAATTATCAAAGGAATGCAATTCAGTCTTAGGAATTTGGAAAATGAAGTTTCCTTAGCCTAGGGAAATGCAATCACACATAAGTAAATGGCTCATTGAGTTCCTATTTGATACACATACATGGAAGAAACAAGTCGAGTTCTATTTAAATAGCTATTCACTTCAGCTCATCCATGGTCTTTTGAAAAGTTTATTTTCTGCATTCCATTTCCTATTGATATTGACACTAATAGCTTAATAGATGTGTGCAGCTGAAATAAATTAGGGAACAAAAGTTTCGCTATGCAACAACTAAACTGCAGTTATTTACCTAGCCGTACTATACTCTTACTTACACTACAAGACGAAGTTCTAGTCGTTCGTGGAGAAATAATGAAATGAATGCTCTATTATGTAATCTAACATCCTGCTATTACTATATGTAATGTATATGGAAGGACAGAAAACTGCTTAACAAGTATTATAAACTGTTGCAATATAGGTATGACATGAAAAGAAGAGACTTGTTGTGTATTGTATCTTTAAAATCTGTATGCTATTGATATTGATGAAGTTTAGATGAATTAGGAAGTAGTTATAAGTATAATTGTACTTTGCAAAAATGTAAGGGAAAGGATGAAAGTTTTATTTCTACGACTTATTAGGTCTAAGGCCTGCCAGTTAATTATATTTACATATTTAGAAATCTTAATTTAGCAAAGGGAGTAATTGCGTACATGATTGTTGTCATTTTAAAATACATTTGCAAAGTGTAAAAATGCATATGCAGATGGATTGAGGAGTCAGTTAAGATTCAAATGCTATTATTGTAGTTGTAGTATGACTACATAGATGAGTAGCTTATATAATTATTATGTATAAACAATTATTGTATGTAGAGATGCTATATTAAATTAAATAATAATACGAAGTTGCATAATGACATAATAAGATAACCAAACAAGTTATTACATTACAAATACATACTATGAATCATTGATCGTAGTGTTAAATTAATTTAAGATATACATAATACTAAACTAATAATAAAGATGTTTGTACATACATAAGTACTAGTTGATCCAAAAAGGTAAAAGTTTGTAAAGAGTTTGCTAAGAAACATTTGGGATGAGACCAGAACTAGAGCAGATAGAAAAAAGGCTACCTACTTACTATAGAAGAGAAAGAACAAAGCAAAACACTGCCAACAAGTTAAACTGGAAGTGTTTTCCCAACCAACTCTTTTTTGAAGTTGAAAGAAACCAATGGCCAATGTGTTTTAAATTGTCAATCTATTTGTAGTCTAAGGAAAATAAACTGATGCATAAAACTTAAGCTAAAATATTTGTACTGTATTTAAAACTACCTTATGTAATAACTTATACTGTATGTAGTACATAATTATGATTTGTTTTTAAATATGTAATGCATAGAATTCTTATAAACGTTATGAATGTTCATGCAAATGGTAAAGGAAGCGTTGTTGCTAAAAACTAAGCAGCTAAATAAATAGTAATAGTGAGTATTCATTAGAATAATAACTAAAGTCAACTTGAACTGTAAATGACTAGCTGTAATGCCATGTAGGGCTAATTATGGCAAATTGGATGCTACAGTAGTGTGTAATGTGTGTCAATGTCAACGTCAAATAATGAAAATGATAATTATGATTTGAGTACTACTGTAATGTAAATGTAACTGTAATTTTTTGGCACTGCTGCAGTGACTCTTTGATTAATGTATTTAATAATAATGCAATTAATAAAGTCAAGATATAAGTAACTACAGAACTAAATGCTAAATAAAGTAGTGTAGCAATATTTGTATTGTAGATTATTTAATATGGCTAGTCTGTCTGCATTGAACATTGAATTGAAAGAAAAAAATGTTGTTGTACTGTATGTATTGTCATTTGTACATGTGTAAGTAACTGAAAGTAAAGTTGCTGTTGTGGTCGTTTGTAGGCTGTAGGTTGTATGTAGAAACTAAAACTAAAATAGTATTGTTACATGGTTAAAAATTAAAATATAATATTAATATTATCTAGATAAATACTACATGCATTACATAAGTAGTGATGAAGTATCGTTGTTTGTGTGTTGTGTACTACTGTTGTTGTATGTATGTGTGTAATATGTAATGTAATTGTTAGTTGGGAAAAGAGTTGTGATGTGGGGATCACTACTAATTGATCATTGATATGATATGATGGTAATTGTTGTATTGTACTCTATCTGTATCTGTACTGTAGTAGACAGAAAAAAAGGTCATGCCACTTAGCATTTAAAAACGTTGTTAATGTTAACTGGGCTGACTGAAGTTCTCTTGTCACGTCCTCACAAGCGATAATACTAGATGTTATTATAATTACATAATATGAACATACTTACAATTTACAAATACATACAGATCGAAAAAAATTAGAAACAAACAAAAACTAACTGGTAGTTAAATGTGAATGTCCGTCTGATCTGATCTACATAACATAAATAATGCGTGTCAGTCAATGCGTTCAATTACGATAAGATGTCTTTCGGAGTTTTTCATCTCGTCCTTTGTGTATCAGTAACATTTTACATCTTAATACTATTACTACTATATGTACCAATACCAATAGCAACCAACCAAACCAAGAATGCTATGTAGATAATTAATTAATTAACTAAATATTATATTATAGTAGTAGGTAGATCTACTTAGATAGCTGCCTCTGGCTCTGGCTGCATTTACCATTAGCAATTAGCCGTATAACTAATATGCATACCTACGGCATAGCAGTAGGTAGCAGCTATAGCTTATTTAGACCAGCAATTATACATTTTAGCCAATCTAGTCTTGTTGGTATGCGTATTTATGTAGGTATTTATTATAAAGCATGCTTTTATCTACCTGAACCTTTCCCTGCGCTTTTCTGTACATTTATTTCGTCAAAGTGAAAGTAAAACTGAAGTGAAGGTACATTTTTATTAATTATAAAAATATAGAATCTCATTCTTCTCTCGTGTCTCTTTCTGTATGTATCTGTAACTGTCATCTGTACTTGAATTTATTATTGTTACTGGAAGTAGGTGTTAAATAATTTGTTCCTTAAGCTTGGGAAAGAAAGGAAGGCTAAATATTATGTAGAAGAAGATAAGAAAACGCTAATTAAATTAGAAATCGCATTCTAAACTATTATTGTAGATAACTACTTAAGTATATTAATATAGCCAAGGAAGTATAAAATATAATTCATTACATTTCCACGCAAAAACCAATTAAATTAGTTGAATATTGAAGTTAGCCGTTTTCCTGTACAAATATCATTTACATAAGTTTACATCTCGTTCATTGCGTCAAATCAGATTGAGACCACAACCAAAACACAGAAGAACACAATTGTTGTAATGTAATTGTATACAAGATACAACTTTAGGTACATAAAGTACTTTCACAAAATAACACTCAGATTCTTACTTACTGCTGGGATTGTGCTCTAGCTAAATAACTAGCTTAGTAGTAAGTAAATAGAGTCTTGTATTATATATTTGTTCGTGCTATGTAAACATTTTGACGCTGGCATGAACATATAATGTATTTGCTATCTGAAGCTTAATATTTATTTACTACTAGGCCACAGAAAACTAACTAATGCACAACTTAGCAATAATAAATTACCTACGTAATAAAATAGCAGCAAATTTCCACTTTCATAGGTATATACATACATAATTACATAAAGTCAATTGAATGTGTAACCGATGGCCAAAAATGGAATAATATATTACATTGCATTACACAGTTGATGTTGATGTTGATATTGCCAAAAATCCCATTTGGTTTGCTAAAGTGTAGCTCTAAAGAGGAATATTTCAATTCAAAGTACAAATTACCAAGGCGAACTGAAACGATAATTCTCATTATCATGGACCCAACAAATTTTGAAACTTTTTTGCCATCATTGTTACAAACCTTCATACTTACCTACTTATATACATTGCATACTTATTATGTACGTACTACACTAACTAACTTCACAAGAAAGAAACAGACCAGACCAGACAAAAAATCAATCAACCAAAACCAACCAACAAAGAAACGAACAAATCTGTAGAGCTCTTTAATGTTATAATAATGTTTTGATGTAGTCAAACCGAATATGAGACAAATTTCCTGGTGAACTTTGATGAGCGCTAGCTAAACTAAAAACACTAAAGTACATGAATAACAAGTAGAAATCTAGAGATTTAATTATTATACAGTTAACATTTATAATGTAGTCCTTGTTAAGTAGAAACAATTACAGTTCAATTCCTAAATGGCAAAACTAAAATCATTTTTATCCTCTTTATAATGAAAATCTACAAAAAATGGTATACAAACAAATCAAAGTGGCAATGGCAATACTGATACATTCAATACATTCAAACAAGACACAAACTAAATAAATCCTTATCATTCTATCCGACTGCTATGCTACTTTCCTGGAGCAAATGCAAAGACATCTTGTAATTGTAATCCATTTTTGTAACGAAACAACAATAGAAAACAATAACAATTATTACTAACAATTTTATTCTTATTAAGTGTCCTAAGTAGTCTTATATTTATATTTAGCTGCTACTTAAATAGAAATAATTCAAACGTATATTTGTTACTAATTGCATTGTGTTCATCTATTTTATATACTTTCCATCTCATGTACAATGTAATACGTGTATTTATTAAAAATAGTTATCTTCTTACCTGCAGACAATTTATTAATGACGATCAGTGCAATGTAAAATGTACCCCATCATTAATGTATTTACTCCCACCAACGGGCAATTATTGAAATTGTATTAATTAATGTAGTTTTGTTCTACTCTTAATTTTACACTTCTTCTCTTCGCTTTTATCCTGTTCTAAGGTTTCTTGTTAAAAGCTCCAAAAATGCTAAAATAAATTGTCACACTTTCAAATACCGAATAAAATACATAACAGTAAATGAAACTCTGCAAGGTATCATATAATATTCATATAAACCTAATAGTGTACTTACATAAAGTTGTTGTTACTCATTGTAAAAAAGTGTTGCTGAAATCAGAACAATTAAAAAATAAAATTGGAACGAGGCACTATGCTAGAAAAGTAATACTGATAAATAACACAAGCCAACTCATTAACATTATGAAACAATTATTTAAATATTAAATATATGTATGAGCGTAAGTGGTTGTTCCTAAAGGAAAATGATTTAACAAGAAATTAAATGAAACTTTCGGCTCCTCCAGCTCCGAATTCTATCTCTTTGTATTGTTAAGCATCCGATTTGAATGGAACTGGAATGAAATCTCATCCTTAGTAATATAAAAAAACATTTTGCTCTCATGTCATGACTCTGGTAAATTATTGATAGTGAAACGTAAAAAGTTGGAGGATTTGTCATGTTTAGTGTTCAGATTGAAGCTATTTAATTGTCAAGTCAAATCAGGTTATGTCATAGCGCGTGATGTAATGTCATATTGTCAATGAGTAGTAAATCTGAAGCTATAATGTAAAAAACATTCAATTTACTTCGACTCACTTGACAAAATGCAGTAGTAGTGAAATGAGTGTCCGACGAACCCTTCAGTCTCAATGTCTTTGTACCTCTTATATTCATGTAAGAAGATATAATCATGACAACTTTTAATAAAATCTTCAAATAACCAACATTTACTTTTCTCTGATAATTATTTGCCAAGACTATAGCAGCCATCAGTAATTCACCAGTGCGACTAACTTACAATTTATGAAAACCTTTTAAATCTCATTTTAATGCATTACCCCAAATATCATATTAATTATTAGCTCATAATAATAGTAGAGTTTGCATTGGTGACTATTTCTGAAACTTAAAATTAGTAATAAAAATGACACCCCTATACTACTTGATTCATACATATAATTTCATCCCTATGTTTTATGGTTTAATTATTGTCGAGAATTTTAAAATTAAACTGAATAAAAGTTTTAAATGCGGTTTTCACCTAATCTATTTGTATTTGTAACAAAAAACCTAATATTAGTAAAGGTTATCAGGCCATCATCATATGAAATAATTTATGTAAATAACAAACACTAAATTTCCTTTATAATTGGTACAATTATTTTATTGGTATTGTCATAATTTGTATTTAGTCGGGCACATATCCGCTGTAGATACCTACACGCATTCTGTAAGTATGCATTTATAAATGTTACATTGAATTTTAATCATTTGTTTGACAATCTGTTCTGTTTATTGGGTCTGTCCATGGTAAGTCATGGTAGGCTCATATAAAAATATACATTAGATTACACAATAATAATAATATATTAATAATAAAATAGGTTAGGTGCATTGGTGTATCAGTGCTCTTTGTTACAGACTTGATGAGAATTGTTAATTATCTTAAATAAATTTAGATTACGCAGCAGCTGCCGAGGAAGTAGAAGAGATACTAGAGGAGCTAATAGAGTCTAAATTGGCTCGAGGCTTCAGTACCGTAGGAGATTGCTTCTTTTGCGTGGCTTGTGTTACAAAATTGAATAGAGAGCGAGTTGAGGGTGCGAAGAAATTGGATAAAATTGGCTTCCACAGATTCTGTCTCGTCAACGGAGGATTCTCGCTCCCGATCCTCTCAATGTCATCCTCGTTGTCAACTCGCTTACTAATTTTGGCTTCTGTCGTAGTTCTGGTTCCGGAGTCAGATTGTGCGCTGGAAGTTTTGATTGTCTTCGTAGCAGCGGAGAATGTTTTATGAGGAAGGGGGTGAGAGAACTGGGATTTCCCGGCTCGTCGACTATCGTCGTGTTTTTGAGTAAGTGTTGGATACTGTTCCATAAGGGAACGCTTTTCTGCTGAGGTAATTGAGGTGTCAGTAGACTTTAGAACGAGATCTAACCATTTTTCTAATTCTTTAGAAGCTTTCTTTGTGGTTGACTTTGGTTCTTTACTCTTTTTACTTGATGGGGATACGATAGAGTAAAGATTTGAGGAGGCGGCTGGCTGCATCAGTGTAGGGCTTCCAGACCTGTATTGAAATGCAGAATTGCTCATCAGAGGATTAGGATTGCTCCACAGTTTTGTCCCGTTGGATATTCCTGAGGTGAAACCTTGGGTTGGAGCAGCGTCCCCTTGTCTTCCCACATTGACGTTAATAGAGCCTCCGAAATTAAAGAGTCGTTTAATTGTTCCGAGAATTCCACCCGCTGGACTTCCTGGACTAATTCCCCATCTGTTAGGAGCAACTACATGATTAGGCATTAACATACTTTGCATGGGGACCATATGCTGATTAATTCCAGGATTGCGGCCAGGAGGATGATGTGGTCTGAATTTAAGCCAAGAGTTTTGCGGTGGTGGGCCTCTGTGCTGTTCGTGGGACTCCCGGTGAGACTCCTCAATAACTTCTGTTAATCTCTCCTTCAACATCTTTTTTAGGTAGGATTTAAACTCTGGACTGGATTGCGGTTTGCCATTAGACTGTTGCTGTTGTTGTTGCTGTTGTTGTTGTTGCTGTTGCTGCGGCTGATTGTAAAAGTTATTTCCATTCTGCTGCTGCTCTTTGTTTCTATTGTTGCCCTCATTTTTACTTGGTTCTGGTGGATTTGTTTTGACAGGCTTTAATTCTGAATAACTTCCGAGGCTACCATCGGGTCCATGTCCAAACCCGGCGGCTCCAGACAAATGTATTCCCAATTTAGGTTGATTTGCTAGTACGTATTCTAAAGCTGACAATTTTATTGCTAACTTCTCCGCTAGGAGATCTAATGCTGGTTCTATTGCTGATTTTAAGTTGAGGTGTTTATGAACTCTGTTGTTTTTCAAGTGAGACTTTTTATGGAAATGAACATGACCAATTGGAGGAATTTTGGCTCCTAAAAGCAGGTTCAGCAACTGTTTCTCATCTGCTGGCTTTGGGTGGAATTTATGTTGTTTTTGGCTGTACGCCACAGTCCCGTCGTAGTCGTGGTGTTGTTGTTGTTGATGTGGAGGATTATGAGGATTATGAGAATTGTGAGGATTGTGAGAATTGTGAGGACTGTGGATGATTGTGGGCGCGGAGTTGGAGGAGGAGCCTGCAGGGCCCATGGGAACTAGAACTCCGTAAGGTGTGTAAATGGCTGCTGGAGGCTTCTTCTTTGACTCCACGTATTTCTCCATCATTTTCTCATAATGGGCTGTGGCCAGGACTTGGTACATTTGATGTCGTGGGTGAACGGGGACAGCCTGCATTCCCGGTCCCAATAGTGGGTTGGCTTCAGCTGGGAAGGTCATTTGCGACATTGTACTCGCTTGCACGACGGGAATTTCCTTTGTCATTAATTTAGGGGGTGCAGGGCGAAGTGCGTCTTCACGGACTAGTTGAGGAAACATAAGAACGTAGGGAACGTCGCTGAAAGGATTCACTGGCGGTTTCTTTTCTTGGTCTTGAATGTTTGGATCGCTAGGACCCGTAAGCTCCTGAACTAGATGTGGGGGCATTTCCGGATTGCCACTGCCGTAGAAATTATTGTGAGGACCTGGGGGTCCTCCGTGAGTGTAACCTTCGTAGTCCGGAGCCGTCTCCGCACTGTAGTGGTAGGGCTTTCCATATCCTCTGTGCTCATTCGTCAACACATTTTGATTTTGATATGGATTTTGGTTTTTATTGCTTTCGTACTTGTTGGGATTCTTAGGCTTTTTATCTCCGTAGTATGGAGGTCCGTAATCGTAAAATGATGGACGAGAAGGATCTTGCAATAACTCTGGATTAACTTCAGGAGGAGATTGCTGTTGGTGGTGATCTCCACTGAACGCTCCTTGAGCTGGTCCATTGTAATTGTGGAAGTCTGTTAAATGATTTCCATTTGTATTTTGAGGGATTTCTTTGAAGTCTCCGCTATTTTGTATGAAATGATCGAAGTGGTTTTGAAGGACGTGGCCGTCTGGCAAAGGAGGATTGGCAGGTTCGTAATCAGGTCGGTCTGTCATTGAATGAGTGTGAGGAGGGAAATGACGATGAGGTTTCACTTGATTCATGGCCATGGCCTCTGGTGGTGGAGTTGGGACATTGACCAATCCGGGCATCGGCAGTGTGATGTGAGGTGAGGAAGGAATGTTCTGGAAGTCTGCTGTTGGCCTTCTTGAAGACTTGTCAAGATTGTCCGGAGCAGATGGGTTTAGTGAATATGTGGGAATACGGAGATCTCCATCCACTAATTTTGGTACGCGACCTCCGTGTCTGGTAAAAGTGTGCGGACTTGGATGTTTCCCTTCATGAATTTCGTTCGGTCGACCTGTGTGAAACCCATGAAATTCGGTGCTTTGTTGGGGAAAATTATTTGGAGAAGATTGAGACTCTGCAGAGTGGTGTACCCTTGAAGGTCCAAAAGAGGATCCTGAAGGTCCGGGTGACTTGCCAATTCCTTCATGTGAAAAATGTTGATTGAATGCAACTGCTGAAGTTGGATTGGCACTGATATCGAAACCGTGTGGTCCCAACCCAGGGAAAGATTGTTGTCTGTTGGAGGAGGAGAAATGCTGGTTTACTGCCGGATCAAGCGGGCTTCCCTTGAAATTGGGGGCTGTTGGATTTCCACCAGTGAAGTCATTGGGAAAATGGTGTCCTGGTTGCTGTAGAGTTACGGTGTGCTCATTAGTTGCGTGAGGATGGTGACCTCCAGCACCTGCTGGATTCTGGACCTGGAACTGGGCAATTGGATGGGCTTTGCCTCCTTCGGTTTGCTCCGTATTTTGATAACTACTTGGCTGCCTGAGGAAACTGGAATCTTCTACACTTTTTCCACCAACAAATGTAGCTGGTTCACGAGGAGAGTATTTCTGATTTGGATGGAAGGAGGGGCCACTTGGATGTCGCAATTCAAATTGGGAGTCGGAATCTGGATATTGTCGGTCCTCCAGAGATTCCCGAATGTGTCCATCAGTCTGTTTGGGATTTCCTTTCGGTTTCTTATCGGGTCCACTATTTAATGACGTCAATGACTGTGGCTCAACATCTTCTGAAGAGGCACTGTAGAAAGAATTTTGTTGTAAATTCATATAGTTTTTCTCCCAGTTGTCTCTCTCGGCCATGTAGTGTCCATTGTCGTGATGCATATCGTGATGTTTCGAATGATCTGACTGCAGCCACTCGGCGGAACTATTTGCACCCGTCGAAGGCTTTGGTGTTGATGTAGCAGAAGGAGGTGGAGATACAAAATAAGTACTGATCTTCTCTGTGTAGCCGCCATTGGCTGGTTTCTCTATCTGGGGCTCTGGTGTTATAATAGAATTCTTCTCTGGAGTGACAAAGTCTTTCATGATCAATGGCTTAGGTCCACTTTTCACCACAGAAGCAGGGAAGGGCGGGAAGGTGGAAAGAGTTGAGGGCAAAGCTAACGGGGATGGAGTCGTGCTCCTAAATCTCCTTCCGATCCTTGCACTTACATCTGCAGAGGAGGAGGAAGCGGAAGAATCGTCTTCAGAATCACTCACAGCGGGGTCCGCGGTCAACGGAGTTGTTCCATTCATTTTCTTTACCCTCATTCGGACTCGACGTCTAGCTCCAGGACGTAACCGACGTCGTCTTCCATTCTGTCCCACCTTTTTAAAGGCTTCTGCGAATTCTTCTTCTAGTGGAGGATTGTTTCCCTCTCCATTTGGACTAATCAGAGCTACGGGACTAGGAAGAGGTTCGAAAACTTCGTTTTCCTCCTCATCATCAGTTTCTCCATCTCCAGTTGAATCCTCTAATCCTCGGGAACCTTCTTCTTCATCCGTGGCAGCTCGAGGAACTGCAGCTACTCCAGGAGTTTCTGGAACTTCTGATAGCACTGTTGGATTTGGCTCAAATATATCTTCTGTAGGCTCAATATTTATTGATGAAGGTTCGTTTATTTGCTGTGGCTCCTCAAGAACAAGTTGATGAACGTTTTCAGGGTAGGATTCCGCTGCAATATTGTCATCAGCAACTGCTGGGGTCTCTTTCGGTTCTTCTTCTTTAGGAGGATCCCCGACGAGGGCTGATGCCGTAGGCTGGGAGGCAGTGTACTCATCCAAACCGATTCTTGTCGCCATTACTATCACCACGGGTTTTGAATCCGAGGTGGAACTTGAGTAGGATGTTAGATATGAGGTTGAGGAGTCCACTGGTGTGGAAAGGACAAACGTGGCTGTGGCATTTTCATTGGCATCTGTAATTCACAACATAGCAATTAGAATACTATTAACCATCATCATCCTAGTTGAATTCCCTGTTGGGGTGGGTTTTTCATTTTCAAATAAAATAAATAGATATCTAAATATCAATGTAAACATAGCTGCCATAAAATCTTTTCATTACCTACCAACGTAACCTAAATACTTACAATTACTAGATACATTAGTGCCTCCTTGCATTTTGTCCAATGGACCTTTGAGACATGACACGTAGTACAGATTTACAGATAGGTAGGCACATACTAAAAATACTAGCTACACACAACTATAATCAGTTACTCTACAAAAAAGTAAAAATGCTCCCATTTTTATTTTTCTTCATGTTCACTGATTGTTAGTAGGAAACGTTATCTGATGAAAGTCAAAGAAAATATTCAATAGTAGAGCAACTGCCTATGAGCCAGCACAGAAACACAGATTCGCCACCAAATCTTTTCCTAAATGTACTTATTGAAAGCTAATCATTAGTTTTTTCTCAACATCATTTCTACAAAGTAGTCAAATGGGGAAAGAGGCCCAATTGTTTACTGATATGAAGGAATTCTTTGGAGTGAGATTATAATGGAGCTATAGGCAGTGTTGTATAGCCATTGCAGCCACCAAGCGTCTACTTACATCTCTTACAACGATGAAGAACACAAGAAGATTCTGAGATTATATCAATACAAGAAAAGAAGAAGGATGAAGATGAACGAGAACATCAACAACATAGTAGCATCTTTCACTACATTTATTTCATATTTCATCCTACACTACTTACTGCAATAATTTAAAGTAGCAAATGGCTCTAGCAAACAAAGCATCTCATCTGATAAGAAACAATACAATATAATCCACTATCGATACATTAGTTTACTTTACTGTGCCTGCGTATTTTTATCTTTCTGTTTATATATTGCAGTAGCTTCTGTTAATTTAAACCTTAATACCATAACATTGCCACAGAATAAATACACCATAGGTATTACTAACATATTCCTATTACAGTATTTACTAGCTACAAAAAATGTTTATTTATAAAATTGATACATTTTTTCAAAATGAATCCCATACATGTATTACCTCTCCTTGATCTATCTGTAATGTCAGTATTATCGTAACTGCATCATAATATTACCTATTTACTTATTGTATACATATACAATACTAATATGTAGGACTGATAACCTTATATAGTGTATGTACATTGTATTGTGAACACCCAGCTGAGTGAATTGATATAGATGAGCGCAATAAGAGTAAAAAAAGTTTTGAGAATTAAAAATTAGTAAGAAGCTTTGCATAAGTAGCTTAAGATGAGCACAGCGGTTGCTTTAGATAGCATTTGAGTCAGGAATTTTATTTAGTCTTAGTTTTGCTGATTATGAGAAATGTTGGTTTGGTTGCTTTGCTGGCTGGGTGCAGAGGTTCCGCTCCCATTGAAATTGAAGCACCCTTCATAGCAAACTAAAACTAAGTCAGTCACTCGCACAACGTAATCTACTTCCATATTCCATAGCAAAGCAAAATTTACTTGTTTGTTATACATAGAGAGATAAGCCAAGCTAACAATGAGTGAACACAAAAAGAAGATCTGCACTAAACTACACACTTAACCTCTCGGTTAACTTACACTGCTCTAAACTCTAAAGCATTACAGAGATCGTGCAAAATTGTTTTAGTACAATTTTTAACTCTAATACCTACCTATGGTTAATTTTAGCGTAAACTCATTAGTTAACACAATGTTTATATACGTGGTTGTTGATCTCCGTATCTAGTTTATAGTTAGAGACAGTACATATAATATGCAGCAAAGCAAAGGCAAGGCAAAGCAAGGGTACTCAACCAATGCAAGTGTATCTAAATATGTACAGAGTAGAGTCGAATACTTATGTACGTGAAATAGAAAAGTTAAAGGCCAAGACGTTCCTTCGTCTTGAGAAAAAGAAGTAGGTAAAGGTGAGTGAGTGCAAATGCACTGCAATGTGTAGGTATAATAATAATACTTGTGAAAGAATGTTCTTTATAAGGCAACACACCAGAAAGGTTTACATACTTATAACACTTCATATTACATCTCTGTGCATCATATCATAATTGTTTAGAAGTACTTTTATTTTATATAGCCCCTATCTGTATCAAATGCAAATAATAACTATAAGTAGACTAGTTAGAGATGAGAATGTACTTAGTTAGCGTTAGCACTACAATAGTACAGAGTGAATACTTAGTTGCTTTGCTTTGCTTTGCTTCTAATCCTCATTGTTTCATGTCAGTGGCTCAATTAACATTTCATATCAATGCATCCACAACTTCCCTCACACATCATTCCAATCTGATTGTGAACAATCCGTTAAGCCTTGTAATTTTTCATTATCATATCAAAATCTCATTTAACTGCCTACCCACATGCGTGTGCTATGGATTCCTACGTATGTTCTATGCACACCTTATTCTGCTACACATTAAATAAATAGGTACTGAATCCTTAAAATATTTAGTTTGGGAGACGTGTATAGTTTATAGTAATAGTAATAGTTAGTAGCGTGCATTGCACAAAGGACTGCATGCTCTGTACATATATATAAGCATCCGTATTGTACATATGTACTGTACTCTTCTATTTAAAAAATGGATTCGTATAGGAAATAGAACTAAATAGTAGTATAATATTATGTACATATATCTGTAGCTAACATTTTAACAAATATATAGTGTGAAAGCTTCAGAGCATCTTCTAAATACAATATAACAATATTTAATACTTTAAAGTACAACCAAAGAGCTTAAAGACTCAGGTCTGCAACATAGTAAGATTTAAGTAGTTAAGTTGAAGTTCAAAGGTGTAGCCAAAGCAAAGCTAAGTAAAGCATTGACTGAGTATTACATTTTGGCATTCTGTGCTGTTTTCTACGTATGTGTGTAAATTACTTCGAAAAATAAGAAATGATTTCGCTCACTCTGATGATCTTGGTCATTTACGTTTCTATTCTAAGTCTGCCTGTCTGAATATTTACTATAGTACGATTACAATGCATGCACTTCTTCATGTTCATAATAATAATAGTATTATCCTCCCTCGCGTCCATTGCTCATACATCCATATAAATATATATAGTACCTTTAATACTTAAGTTGAGTTGAATTGAATTGAATTAAGGTATTCGCTTACTATATAAGAACAAATTTTAAGGAGGTAATAATATATATTAAGATACACGGATATAGTTAATAATAATAATAAAATAAACTAGGTAATCTTTTTCAGACTCACTAAAAACATTATTTGGCTGCACTTGTACTTGTACTCGTTCAAACTTCAAACTTCAAACTAAATATGGCTAGGCCCAACATGACTTGACCTTCTCCATCTCCATTAAATTCTTCAAATTACCAGATTAGTCGACAACAGTATTTTAAGGGAATAATAATAATTCCCAGATCAATGCACATCTATGTATCATCATCCTCTTTACTCCAAATTAGTAGGCACTAAACTATTTATGACATTCTGGAGGGCTACTTAATAATTTAAGAACACTTTTATTGGCCAATACTACCACTGAGGAATTTGGATAAGTAATACATAGTAATAACATTATAGTGCATGAGCGTAATGCCTAATTTAAAAAACTACTTATGATTAGCACTACTTATTAAAATTTAACGTAAATTGGCCGGGCCTGAATATAATACGGATTACGGATGCGGATGTACATGTATACTACTGGTATTTATACATGGTATTAGTATTACAGTGTAGAATTTTGTGTTACGCAATTTCTACCTTTATTACTAACTAAGGGCTGTAAAAATAATGGCTACGGTATTGTACCACAAGTAAGTGCACAATGCATTGTATATTGTATACTATACTACAATATAAAGTCCCAACTAACAATAAACTAAAACGTAACCCTTTCTCTACAAGCCGTTTCTTAGCATATTACGGCCTCCTTGCCCGAGGTTTATTGTAGGATTGTGTGCCACGCTTTTACATTGCAATGCTAACATATAAGCTAAACTAACAATATTGAAATGATTGTTACGTGCATTTTACAGAGTAAGTGTTTATGTTCTATATTAGTTTTATTTATGGACTATATATTATTTATATACTATATATATGTATATATACCTATATAATAAGCATACCTAGCTATTGCATTATTTGTTAATCTTAGTTTAATCAATTACAATATTGTATTAAATAGTTTAACTATGTCTACCTATTATTTTATTAAATACCCCATTACCACTAATGCTATTTATGTACTCCTTTAAAGGATGTCAGACTTTTGTGAGATTTTTCTAATGGAAGATGTAAGATGTGTTTGCCTTTTTAATACTGCATATATCTAATCCTAAGAAAATAAAATAATACAATTTTTTAGCTTTATGTAGGTAGTTTAATACCAGAAAATTCATATGCAAATATTTACGTATGATAATATATGTAATTAGCCTTTACAAGAATATTTTAAACTGCATAACCTTTTAATTCCCCTCCTAGATTTAGTTTCTGCCTATAATATATTGAATTAATGGAAATGACTACGTATACACTTGGTCTGACAATGACAACTGTAACTTTGACTCTGTAACAACACAAATGCCTCCATGTTGATGCCATTGTGGTAGTATATGGGTTTTTTTTAAATTAATTGACTGACTACTTAATTAGCCATTAAAGTTGGTTTAAAGTAAGTTTAAATGACTTAGAGTTTGTTTAACACCATAATTCACAAAGACACGCAACGCTGTACAACGCATCTTATGCGTTGAACCTGGGTTACCGCAGAGATGTTTGTAGGTGAATTATAATATTGTATAACATAATATTTGGCTGCCAGGCGTTAAAATTATAATACCATGTTAAGTAGCGGAATGTTGCAGTTACACATCCCCATTTTCTTAGGGTACTAAATATATATTATAATTCAAATCAGTAGTGAATACCTTCTTATGGTAACGCTTGCCGATGTAAAGTACTATCAATATAAAACTATCTGTAATACATACTAATTAAGCCAAATTACAATAATGACTACAATTAATATGGATAATACAATGTAGAATGCTTAGGTTAGTATTGTGAAATAAAATATATAGTCAAGTAAACTAACAAAATTCTTGATGAGATATGTATCTATATTAGCAAAGAAACTATCCGGCAATTCTGCTTTTGCGACTAATTATGTGTTTAATGAAAGTCTACAATTATTTATTGTATTTATTGTACTATTTATTGGATTAACAAAGTGTACGTCGATATAATGCAATCTAAGACTAGTTATAGAAACTAATTTTTGATAAAATAAAGTATAAATTCTATGAAGCGAATACGCTATAGTATCATACGAAATATCATATTTCAGTACTACAGGAGAGTTCTTGACATTTTCAGTCAGCCATAGTCAATTAGCTAACTATATATTACACTACGTATAATGTGAAATGTTTAAATGTTTAAATGAATTTAGTTTTGCCTTTCCTCAATTGCTAAGTATTTTATGAAATTATAGTACATTGGTTTTACTACTAGCAGTCGATTAATAAAAGAATGCTAGCTATAACCTTTACAATGCAACCTGTATGTCTCTGCAAATGTTTTTGTCTTTTATAAACATCTGATATCTGAAAAGCACAATTTTTCAAAGAATCTAGTTGCTAAAATATATTAATAATGGGTTAATCCTATATTAGGTTTTGGTGAGATTTTGGTTTTGCGGTGTACTTGAATAGTATAATGTAAATACAATGCAGTTTTATATTATATATTATTTCCAAATTACTGAAAACAGTAAAAAGCAAAGAGTAATGATGTTAAGATGGAATCTTATTCTTAATCTGGATCAAATCATCTTGCATGAACTAACCAATGGAGCTGACGCTTTGGTACATTTTATACACAAACACTTGTAGAATTGCAGCAGGTTCACTCATTCATTTTACGATTAGTGCTATTGCTAGCTTAACCAAACCACATGGAGTGTACATACTTCACTATTCGTTTATATTTAGTACACTTTTTTTGTATTTGTAGCTCTGCCTTACTATTCTTCGTCATACATAATCTAATGCAAAATGTTGATGCTCTTTCATGTTGCATACCTCATAAAAATTGTTGAACTGTATTTGCTTACAGATATTAATAGTTTAGCATGCTAAAGCAACAAAGTAAAAAGTGACTTGGGTAATTCCTCTAGTATTCCAATACTGCATACAATATTGAAAGAATGCATTTCTTCCTTACAAGTAAAAGGCATCTAATTACTATTAACCTACGCTGCCACATTAATAGACTAGTAATTACTGCATAATTACAACGAGAGAAAATTCTAGACTTTGGACAAGACATAATTACTTTAGTGCCTCTTGGAGTATTTATTGTTTTTTCTATTTTACTAATTCCAATTAATGGCTAATAACTTTACTAGGGGAAATTGCTAATCCTGTAACAGACAATTAATCTGTCTAGTTGTTTGTAACGTGCCTAACTGAATAGATAACAACACATTTTACCATTTATCACAAAGCCATGTCAAAGATCAAAAAACTTTCCCATTCTAAAAAGAAAGCAATGAGTGACAAGACAATTCATTTCTACTTGTTTCGCTAAAAGTTGAATACTTACATAGTTTACCTTGTAAATTGGTAGGAGGTAAATAAAATTACATGGAGAATTTATTACAAAGGTGATAAGAGGTACACTTTAACAAATACTGTTTTAGATTTTCTTTCTTTAGCATACTACAGATTAAAGACTATCTATGGCTGAATTCTGTGTAGCGCTCCACTGATGCTCTAACTTTGGATTACTCTTCATTATCATAATGCAAATAATATATTTTAAAAGTTTGACGAATATTGCAAAAAAGAAAACTGCCGTGCCTGCGTAATCTGAATAGTAGTTGCATGGGTGCGTAGCATTAACCTGCTTGTGAAAATATCTACGTAGTGCAATTGCAGAAAGATATTTATACCTACCTAGACTGAAATCACTGACGCAACTGCAAATTGCCAGTACACTTACTATTGTACGAGTACATACGTATAATAACTACTATCTTACATGTGCAGCAGCATCAGAAGCAGAACTGATTCAAAATATAAAATTCTTCATTTATAACGTAATGTGTACTTTATACTACGGAGCAGAAATGAAGAGCCAGAGACTACAACAGGTGCAGGTGGTTAGTAATGATTTTATTGATAAAATACATTTAAGGATAATTACTTAAGGTTTGTAAGTGTGGGTATATCTAATCTCATTTCAAGTAAAATACGGCAGTTTCAAGAAACGTTAAAATACAGATGGCAGAGAAGTTTAAGAGAAGCCATGAGCTAACGGAAACAGGGTCAAATAGACAATATGAAATTCAATTTTTCATTTAAACTCGAAATATTTCTTCTTAAAAGTTAAATAATTCACATTAGAATAACTAAATAGTGTATTCCGACAATTCATTCAGATGTCTCTTAATAGGTACTGAAAAACATGGAGATGAACACGAGGGTTTTTAATCTGGGTTATGAGAACCCCTCGTTTAGGCAATTAGGCAATTAACTAGGTTTTTAAAATGGGTAACGGCATGTAGCTATGCAAAATATGTGATACACTGTGTGTATTTTGAGATGGCACAATTCTACCAAACATTCCATCTACCTGAGTTTAAGGAGCTGACATGTGAAGGTTCCACTTGATTGGCGAGAAAAGGGTTAATATCTTGTTCCTGTTCCTCTGATGCCCATGCACAAGTTAGGAAAAGACAGGACAAGGCTAAAATATAAGTTTTGAAGAGGCACATTTTAGACGGAGGGATCCGTTAAATCCAAGCACATAATTATCACAACAAACCACACATTGAAAATAGATTTTCCAAGAGAACACTCAAACACTGTACGGGATGAACAAAACAAAATAGTTGCTAAACTAAAACTGAATTAAAATCCGAATAGGTAGCGTGGCTGAATCTTCACTGAACTTGAAAATTCCTTGAAAATTTGAATGGATTGTTAAATTCTGAAAAGTGCACCGAATGAGAATTAATTTAACATACTGTACGTAAATGAGCTAATGAGTGACCGACCCATAGGAGTAGAAGAAACAGGGTTATTTATTATTAAAATGAAATTCAATTAATTCACTAAATAGAAATTAGTTAAAACAAGAAGAACGAAATTGTGAGTGAAGCTCCTTGGGCAGCGAGACCAAGACTGAGTTAAAAAGGCGGTTGTGGCGGACAATGAACGGATCGGACACGCTCTTTTGGTCATCCTTCATTCTTATGGCACAACATGTTACCCTATTTCAACTTTTAAGTGATCTCCTTTAATATTGTTACTATTTATCTAATTCATTCTCTTCTTTTCTCTCTTTGTCTCACAGCTTAACGTAATGGGAGTACAATACTTGATCCCTTTGACTTACTAACGCACACAGTATGTAGTATGTATGATTCTCATGTCTATGTCTGCATACTGCACTCTTTATACTATTTTATGTAAACACAGACGTAAAGATCTCATACTGGCATAGGTATGTATATTACAATTGCATGCACTCCCACAATCATGTAGTTTGCAGTTTGCACAGTGCACTACATGTTTGCAATTCTTACTCATAATACAGATATTTCCTACATTAGTACATGAACTTGCTTTTAAATCACTAAAAACATTGATAAGTATTACTTTATAAAATACTAATATTTTATTATTTAGTATGCCAGTATCAGTAGTACGAATTCCGAAGCAATGCAATGTATAAGGTGGTAAGTTCTAGGTTTAAGCGTTTTAGATGCTGAGGCTGGGCTGGGATGGCTACTTACAGTAGAAATACTACGATACACACGCATCCGTACATGACCATCATAATATTCTCCACTACTGACTTCGTAAATCACATTGCATTAATTTTGATACCTACATTTATATTTAATAACCCTCTAATGAGTACCTACGCAGTTTATAACCTAACTAACCTAATGGATTAAACACAGAAACTTGTTCACTTGTCTTATTGTTAGTGGTCTGGTGTTGATTGTTGATATGCTGCTGTTGTTCTAGCATTTTTGTATTTTTGATGCGAATACATACTAATATCTTGTATTTTACATGCTACAGGCTTACTAGCAAACCAAGCAATAAGTAAACACTAATTGTATCTCAGGTTTAATAGGATTCTAAACGACTTATGTATAGCCTGGGTATTAGTAATTATATTACAATATGCAATATATATGCTCCCTCAATTCCTAACTGATATCTTTTATAACATAAATAGTGTGGGTATTAAGATGCGAATTCCATTTTAATTGAAATCATTGCACTTAGCACCCTGCATCAAATAACGCTACATGTTGCATCCAACAGTACTTATTGTAGTATTGCACAGACAGAACACTTACTTATGAACCTAATCTTACTTGACTTACAGCACAATACAAGCTGAAGTCAAATCCTCGCCGTAATTTAGGCTAAATTGAAAGCCCTATAGCATAACAATAACAAAAACGTATAATGTAATATGGATTAGTGTAAGCCATAACCATTATTTTATTCTTTGTTTTCAGAAATACCAGAGCGCAGTAAGTTATGGGCATTGTATTGTTTTGAAGTTTTAATAAATCCATTGTGGAATGCGTATAAACCAATTACGAAAGAAAGTAGTATTTCATATGATTTCTATAAATGTTTAAGAAATGAAATGAAGGCCGAAATGTCTAAAAGTGATAGAATAAGAATAATAGGTACATGTATCATTACTAATTGAATCAATATAAAATATGTGTTGAGAATAAGATGTTTTAATTAGGGAAGCATCTTCAAACATCCAATTAAATGCCTAAATATCAAACTTTCCTAAATGTTCAATCCAATTAGCTTTTATTTCGATAGAACTTCGTGAATAGATCAAGTGTTCCATTTAGTGCCAATTTACAAATATATTGGTGTACAGGTGTAGTGTTTTAAGGAAATAAAAATTTAAAAAACCAATTAAATAGAACACAGACTGAAAAATGCAAAGTATTGCTATAATATATTATATTTGCTGCATGTAATGTCATGTCAGCTAGTAGTAGAGACTAGAGACACAGACATGTAGTGTGGTGTGAACTGTTTCGTTAAACATGTATTTACGTTATCTACAGGAACTTAAACTTAAGACAGGGAGAAATATGTACTAGGATAAAGTACTTAAGAACAGATCCGTCTTTACAATAGACATATATAGACTTATTGCAATTGAATAGCTATACATAACGAAAAAAATTTGGAGATGAAAAATGCATTAGCAGTATACATGCTTATATACATATACATTGTAAGTACGAAACGAACTTGATTTTGATTATTTTCTTTCCATTCTATCCTAGTATGGGTTGGATTTGTTACAATAAACGCAATCCTGTTAAAGATATGCACAAGTATAGAGTTGTATAGGAAGACTAGATTGGAATTAGTTTTATTGGTGCTACTTCTTATCACATAGCTATTAAGTACATAATACCATTTTAATTACAATCTTGCCAACCCAAATTCCTTATAGTAGCCTTCTATACTTATACTTATATACTTATATTTATATATACTCATCATATTTAGAGATACGCTTGTCTTTACATTATAAATGTACGAATGTATGTACTAGTCATAGAAACTAATTGATCCGGCAAGACAGACCTCTATATTTACTAGAAAATCTTTTTCCTTCAGCCACTGTGCACATCGCCATCATCATTACAATTTACACTGCTCCTCTTACTTCTTACTTATTTCTATCGTTTATAGGTACCTATCCATTATTCTTTATCAGTCTACCTGCAACCTACCTACTATTCCTCTTCTAATCATTTTTTCTTATCTAATAAAAGCATCATTTGTAGCATGAGTTTAAAAGAAGAGTTTTATCAAAGCTATCAATTTACACGGATAAAATTTTAAATTGATAAACAGAAGTACACATTTACGGTAGCATAGTTAGAGTTGGAGCTAGAACTAGAAATATAATATTCTTCGTCTCATCTCTTTGAATGCCTTCACTTGCTTTGCTTTGCTTATCCTGTCTGTCTCATCTGCTTCAATAATATCCCATCCCCTTCATCTCAAATCTCTACAATTTAATTATATAGACAGATCTTAATTTTCCGTACACTACTCATCACAAGTGAAATTCAATGTACTAATTGCATACTAAATCACACTCAATACATACGTGACGTGAACATGGCAAATTAGCAGCACCATTTTAGCACTCACTTCTACTGTAATATAATATACTAAATACGGATAGTCATATCATATCCTATTCATAAATAAGCTAGGCTTTGTAGTAATTGCAGTAATGGGAAGTTAAGTGTTACAAATTATAGTCGTGTTCCTTGTATGCATCTTCATCATTGTTTTACAAACCACCTCCACTACATGCAATATGGTATGGTGGAAGATATCCCTCGTAAGATTCTCTTGTGACCATTATATTAGCTGTTGTCTTGTCAGATTTTTCAATCGCTAAATTTACGAAACGGAATAACTACCTCTACTACCAAACCAACTGCCAACTACACGTATCAATAGTTCATGTTCATATTGCAGTATATTCTTATAGATAAATGTGTATTATTATTTTGCTTTGAACTACTAATTTTTGAAAACTGCTACATGCCTAATATAATTATACGTAATGTGCAAGTGAAAGCTGTTCACTCCAATTATTGATGGGAATGTTTGCAAAATATAAATTAGCTAATTAATTAATGCAATCAATAATTATTTCCTTTGTAAATGAAATTTCTTTATGCAGATAAACATCGCATAATATTACTCACTTTATTTGAGCTGACGAGTTATTTGTTGCTTTGTTAATTAGCTAGATATTTATTTTCTTTTAATACAGTCATTAATAGCTTCACTGTTGCAAACATAATTTTCTTACACTTCGGTTATGACACAAGCATAAATTGCAATCAAACGATTTTTTAAATGCCAAAATTATAGTAAATGTCAAGCTAACAATAAAATTTTCTAAATTTCTTAATGTCTTTTGATTAACAACAATAAGATTACATACCTAATCATTTTTAGTTACTAGTACATACACAATTAAGTTTGCCTTTGTGTATTTGCTTTCCCATTTTGGTGCGAATGGGGAATAAAGCTGCCGCAACTAACCATAAGCACAGATTATTAAATTGTAAATTATATTTAGGCCAATTATAATTATAAGTGTAATATATATTTATGAGGTTGGCATGTAAATAGTATAGATAACAAAATTACATAAAAGAAAGCTTTTAATTACATTTCATCAATAAACTGTCACTAACATACATGTTACTAAAAATTCAATATAAGTAGTATTTAATTTTTACATTCGGAAAAATATCATAAAATAAATAAATCCACATAGCTTAGAACTACTTAAATAAACAATAAGTACCTTTCAATTGCAACCAAGATGCAAACAACCTACCCATTTTTAAAATGTTTAGCATTCAAGTTCAATGCAGTTAACTTGTACTCAATATTGCCTTATATAATAGAGATACTTAT
The DNA here is from genome assembly GCA_034694165.1 of Tomocerus mixtus. NCBI lineage: Eukaryota > Metazoa > Arthropoda > Collembola > Entomobryomorpha > Tomoceridae > Tomocerus > Tomocerus mixtus. Next base: position 57,349 of record JAQFYC010000357.1, read on the forward strand.
CCCAATACACCTTGAACATGTTGCGGTGATATGAAATAAAAATTCTCAGTTTATTGACGGAATGTATAATGTATAAACAGGTATAAGTCAATGTTTATAAGGGCAACATCAATGAAATTGAAAGATGTATGTATAAAGGCCTACAATTTGAATTTGGTAGACTGCATCTCCTAACAGGTTGCCAATATAAACTAACCTATTTATTTATGGGCTTTGCAAATACTATGAACATAAATTATAGCGTTTATTTTAAATTCGAACTTAAGTGGAACTGCAGACAGCGTACATAATACAATTTTAAAATTGCATTATATTATAGAAATAGGAAGGAAATGTTATGACACATAGATTTCAGTTAATATGCTAAAAGATTTATATTTGCTATTTTTTATCTAAAGTAGAAATATAATAATTCGGTAGGTAATGTTGGAAATCTTACATATTTACACTGATATTCAAGTCAAGTTCTTCATTGTCATATAAATTCTTTGTAAACATACGTTTGTATCCTGATGCAATTTGTAAAGATATGCCACATATGAAAGGAGAAAAGTAATATCACTGGTAATTTCTAGTAGACAATGGAGTAATTTAATCTGCATGTCAGTTATCTTACAGGTAGGAGGACACAAGCATTATTAAAAATAATTTTATGTCAAATCATACTTAATGTAGCTCATACATAATGAGAGTGTAAATTTTATGCTACAGTTCATTAATATGGACACGTTAAGTGCATAAATAAGTACAACAACAAAATAATATTGTGGAATGCAATAGTGTATATTATTTTGTAGCATAATTTAATTCCGGCAAGTTATACAAATATTTGTTAAGCATTGAGTATATGGGTAGGTCTTTACGTTTATATTTTTTAAGCGTGGGTCTTTATTTCGCTATACAATTTTTCGGGCATCTATGGGATATAAATAATAGTAGGTTTTGCTTTGTGAGAGAGTGGAGCCGATATGAAAGAATTCGTCGTAGGAGTAATGTAGCATTGTAGAATAAAATGATTCTTTGTTTCATCTTCATCCACATTTTCATCACTTCCTACGTAAGAATTGTATTAAATTTGATTTACCGCTCCTACTCTGTTATTATGACCATTTTAGCGGCTTTGGAAAACATGAACTTATATTCCTTATCTAATATTATTTTACGCCATGATCAAATTATTCTCATATTTGATTAAGTGTATTATTTGATTCTATTCTCAATTTAAGTACTCAATTTTCAGTTTCCGATAGTTCCAAGCTCTTTTCAACGTTTCCTTTATATAAGATGCATAATATACTATTTAGCAATACAGTAACTGTTAATTTAAATTTACGAGATGAGTATTTGTAATATTGATAAATTAAGCTAGCAAACTCTTTAACCATAGTTTTTGAAATTGGTGAGAGGAATGGAAATAAGGAATCTATTATTACATAACAGTGACAATTCATTCCCTATATACATTTATTAACTCCCATCTTAAGGAATTTGTGGAGGACCCTTGTCGTAGTATTACTAATGGTATCGCAGGGATTAAGTTTACTTCTGAATAACTAAGATGTATATTTTAAAAAATAAATGTAATTGTACATGTACATGTTAAACAATAACGAAATTAATAATTTATTATAGATCGTCTGCTTGTAAATAAATTCTTATCTTGAATAAACTACCTATTTATCTCACATTGTTGAAACAGACAGAAGAACAAAACTGAAGACGTACGGGTACGCAATACGCTTAAGCTAAACTTGGCACGCGTCGGTGAACTTCGACCATTACCAGATATAGCGCAAGTGTGTTCCTAACAGAGTAGAAAATGAGTTGGCTTTTCCGACCCATCCTGTCCTGGGCCCTGGCATAAAGGTTTACGCCGTCCATCCCATCGAAACATTATATTACAATCCCAATACTAGGTAGAGAGAAAATTTTAACCTCAGTATACTACAGTACGACTTACTCAATTAATTAATGATGGGAGATAATATAAAAACTCTGTATAGACAAATCGTGAACTACATAAATGTTGCTATATTAATTTTAATATATTTTTATTCATATTTTTCCAAATGCCTAATTAGTATAACAATTTAAGAAAACAGTTAAAGAATTTTCGAATACTAGTAATTACCCTTATAAAAATGAGATTTTTCGCCACTTATATTTCTTTGCAACAGTTGAAGGTTTGTGGCCACGTTCATACTCCAACTTATTAAAATCTAATCCAAAAATACCACAAGGTATTTATGAATATATACTACAATAATCCAAACTAAATACATAATAATATATTACAACTAATCAAACCTAATCAAAAAACGTTATTCAATACAGATATAATGGATAATAGATATAGGTACCTACACAACAAATTATGTTACCCAATATTATTTCGGTTTTCAATAAGTTGCAAATAAGGTTATCGAAAATGATGGTTTATATTTGAATTGGTTTGCTACTCTAAAGTGTGCCTATATACATACAATAGTAATATTGTAAGCTTATCACAAACACAAAGTTCTATATATTATGCATGTATAGTATATTTTTAATGCATTTATTCTTAAGCGAAACTCGTTCTTTGATATGTAATGTAGTTTTGGCAAAAGTACATGAAGAAAAAGCAGAACAAGTAACACACGCAGATAAAAAGTACATACCTAACCTATCTACTAAATAAATACCAAACTTAACTGTTGCGATAGGCAATATTATAAGTCTACTTACAGTGAAAATTGGAGTAATACTATTTAAATTCATAGGTCACCATTACATTAGTGTATGTATTATTGGGTACACAGATTTATCTCATAGAAAGACGGGGCTAAAAACATTCCATTTTATTACTTTTATCTTCTCTTTATTATTTTCTGTATGTACTAGTTTACCATTTTATAAATGGTACAATTAAATTTAAACATTAAAGGCTAACAAAATGCAATGTGTATCTGTATACAAATACAATGAACAGTATAAATATAATAATTGACATCTCATAATATAATTGCTCTTCATAATCATAAGAATTTTTTTTATTAATAGTCATTCCACTAACTACTAATACAGATGGTGTTTAGATTTGGATTAGCCCAGCTTACAATTAAATATCTAGGTAACCATATTAAGGTTCACGTATTCCTAAAACGACAGACTTTCTGGCGCCTGAAAATCTCTATTAGATACCATAAAAGATCTGTTAGTAAAACCAATGCAGGATGATCAGTTCCTACTTTTTTATTTGAAATGCTACTCCTCCGAGAATTCTCCCTCTCCCCCCAAAAACACAAATTCATCATTTTTGAAAAGTTAAAATGCTACTTATTTGTGCAATGTTGATTTTATTTTAGCTTAGGTACTCAAAATTATGGGTAGCCAATAAAGACTAGGATTTGAAACATCATTAGCTACACATAATATGGAGTAAGCTGAAATAAAATCAACATTGCATAAAAAAGTAGCATTTTAACTCTTCAATAATGTCGAATTTCTAGGGGGAGAATTCTCCGAGACGAAGCATTTTGGAAATTTAAAAAATCGTTGTAATACGATAGTTGTTCAACTCAAAAAATTTCCGTTCCTTTAGGAATTATGTGAATCTTAATATAACAAGAAGAAAGCTAACACGCACACCAAGGCAGTAGATAGACAGGATGCGTTGGCGTTGCAAGCAGGTCAAAACAATAAACCTATTCCATATTGTCCCCCATTGGGACTTAGAAAAAATTTCAACATTTTGGATCCCCTTATAACCTGGTAC